>VYZT01061610.1:0-127086 GCA_013400735.1 Pomatostomus ruficeps | reverse complement strand
GGGGGGGGGGGGGGGGGGAGGCGCGCAGGCTCTCTTCGCCAGACCCGCGTCCTCAGAGGTGTGGGTCAGTTTCTGCTGGGGTGAGAAGTTTGGTCGGGAGAGGGGGGATAGCCTCGGGACACAGGGAGGAGAGCAGACGTGCCTCTGGAGATGGTAACGCTGAGTGCTGCCGTGTGCCAGGCGTGATGCGTTTAGGTGTGAGCATTAGGGAATCCTGCGGGCCACTGGGATAAACGTGGTGCGCTTTTCCCTCCGCAGCGGCGGAGGGAGTTGGGTGTGGGTGGAAAGTGACGACTTCTGTTCCCGAACTTATGGGGAGGGTAGCGCTTGCGTGAGTGCGTTAACAGGAGCAGAAACTGGGTCCTAGGGAGGGAAAGGTTCGTAGCGCACATGGGTCCGTCGGCAGTCAGCACTCACCTTCAACATTCCCATCCTTTCAGCGTGGGACTTGTAGTATACGAGCTGCTTCCCGCGAGCTCTCCTTTCAACCAACAATATGTCCAAATTAATTAAGCAGTAATGAAAGTTAGGAGGTTTGGAAAAAGAAGAGAAAAATAAAAATACAGCTGTATCTTTGGTCTGGTCTGCCACTGGCATATTACTGCTTAGAAGTTGCAGCTGCTAAAGCAGAGCTAACAGTGCGTGCCCGAGTGTTAATATACACATACTGATGCTGGCACTGTCTCTGGTTTTAATTAAGAAGAAAAAAAAAAAATAATTAATCAGCCAAAGCTAAAGGAAGCTGACAGAATTCCTATGGTTACTACTTTGTTAAATTAATTCGCATCACCTAATTCCTTAATTTCTAAATGCTTATTAACTGGTTTGTTCCCTAGCTTAGTGAAGATCAGACTCCTCTAGTATTAATGTCTGTTTGCTAAGCTTTTTATAAGTTTTCTACACCCCTTTCAGTGCATGTTAAAGTACTGATTCTGTAGCCTCAGCAGCTCTGATGGTTGAAACAAACCAAGCAGCTGTATTAGCAGCATCAAAAGGCTTATTTTTTGTGTCCATATTCTGATACTAATTTTTTAGACTATTCTTTTCCTATGTGAACTTTTGATATTGAATGAAACTGCAAAGTGGGAAGCCTGAACTCTTGTCTATATCTTACTCTCCTACTCTTAACTTACACGTTTACTGGCATGGGTTGATGTCCAATAAATCTTGGAATGGGGATGGAAGAGGGATAGAAATAAACGAATGTTTTTACTTTCTTATTAAGAGAGGAGTATTGATTTCCAAGGTAACACATATAAAATTGTTATTAAATGTCTTTGCTGCTAAGTGTATGAAATTGGTGTTCCTTCAGTGAATTAAGTTGCTAGCAGTTTGAAATCAAAAAGTTATTTTAAATCTTCGTGAGTGATTCATCTTAAGGAGAAGCCCATCTTTATTTCAGTCCTAAAATCTTATAAAAAACACTAAACTTAGTCTTGCACATTGTGGGTCTGCAACAGTGTGTGAAATATATAATTTATGTCCATATAGAATGTGTTGTCCTGAATGTAGCAGTTGGGAAAGGGGAGTGAAGAGAAAAAAGCTTTTCTTGAATATTTTGCTCATAATGATGATAATAACAACACAAAATTCCAAGGTCTACCGAGTTCTTTGCTTGGAAGCATTGTTGGATGACCAAGCTGTGCCTGACTGAGTTAATGGCAGTTTGGTCAGTCAGGAGAGGGGACTTGGAGCAGAAATTTCATATGAAATACTTCAAAAAGAAGTTGCAAAAAGAAGCCTTTGTCAGCTGGGGATCCAGTCCCCCATGAATACAATGTTTTGTTTCTGTCATTGCATAACTGTTGCCTTGGCATTAGGTAGACTGAGGGTGATGTGATTGTCTCACAGGCCTTGTGTGTAGCCCCAGTGCTGTTTTTGATTGTTCCTGATCTGATGGCAAGGATGTGTTGGGTTGCTTCTCATTAAGACCATTTGAGTTGTCCTTGAAGACTGGCTTACCCAGGCTGTCCTTTTTAGAGGCTGAGAGCCCTCTGCAACCATTGTTGTTCTTTGGGCTTTGGCTCCCTTGGCACTTTTGAAAGTTGGGCACCCTGCTTTCAACACCGATTGGGGTTTGCACCGGCTGGATGGAGGGTCCTCAGTAACAACCAGTGCATTGCTTTGTGCACCTCCTGTGAGAAGTCACATTCATGGGCACCTTACATCATGGCACACACTCTCTAAAACAGAGTGTTTCACTTAGAAGGTGGGGAGGGGGCTGTTACTTTACAAAATGAACAAAAAAAAAATGCAAAAAGTTTTGGTTCCTAAAAGTTTGAGAAGCATGATACAACGCCATTTCTTGGGAACTGTGTGTTCTCATAATCTCACACTTTTTCTTCTTTATACTCTCCAAACTGTTGGTTTTTACTTAAAAAAAAAAAATGGTTGGTGCCATGTGGATACATATATTATATTTGGGTTGGTTGATTTTTTAAAACAGAGATATTGAGGAGATCTGCTAACAAAACCTGTCTGCAAACAGAGGGTGAAATGATGCCTGTCTTTATGTGGGTTCTCATCCCATTTCTCTGAAGCCCCAGTGCAGGAACTGCTGCCTTGTGGAGCCTAAAGGCCCAGGAATTCCCAGAGGTGTCACACTGGGGCCATCTCCTGTCCTTCATACCTTCTTCAGCACATCCAGCTCTCTCAGCAGTCCTTGCTCCTGCATCCCTGTAGCTCCTCCCTGTGTCCCAGAGCGGACCATCCCTTTCTTATAGGCATTATCTTCAGGAGGTCAAGTTTAGGGGCTGTTGCCACCCAGAGAAATGGTCCTTGCTTTTACATGAAATGTTTCTGAAGTAGGTTCAAATATTCCTTAAACCAAGCTTTCTTCTTATAAACAGCTGGGGGCAAATCCTGAAAGAGAATCAATGTTCTTTCTTTCTGTTCAGCTGTACACTTCATTCAGGCAAGACCTGAAATCTTTTGTGTCTTAACATTAGTAGCAAAATCTGATTAGCTTTGGTCATTAAGGGTGGCTGGATTTCAACTGCCAAGTGGTGTAATCCATATTTTCTTAAATCGTACACCTCGTAAATATATTTAACCTTATTCTTATTGAAAGAAAAGTAACTATTATTCAATTTCTCTTCTCATAAAACCTGTGAAATACAAAATCTTATACTGCTGCCCTTCCTCTATCTCCACAGCACCTGTTTGTGCTGTTAAAAGTACTTAATTTTGCCTTCTCACTGTAATCCCTCTTGTCTGAGAAGGAGGTGGAGGAGAAAATGTTGTGCATTTCAGATATCCCTAGATAACTTAAGATATCTTAAACTACTTGTGTTTTCACCATATTTACAGGTTCTCCCTCATCCTCTCTTTTTAAATGTGTGGTTCTGTAATACAGGAGATCTTCTGTCCTGTGTATGAATTCTATGTCCAATAGACCTTGAGTTGTTACATTTCAGAAAAACATACTGGATGATAGATTATATCCCTGGGAGGTATGAACTGTGTCAGTGCCTGATTACCTGTCTTTTTCAGAGTGTTTATAGAATTTTTTAAACCAGTTGAAATCTGCGGGTGTCTTCTAATCATAGAATATTTTGGTTTGCCCTTTAAAGATCAATTAATTCAATCCCTCTGCTGTGCAGGGATATCTTTTCACTTGCTTAAAACCCTGCCCAGACTGACCTTGAACACTTCCAGGGAAGGAGCATCCAGGGATTGGGCATCCACAATTTCTCTGAACAATATTTAGTAATATCTAAAGTCCTTACTCTAAAAAGTAAGTCTGGCGTCCACTTCAGGATAAGGTGAAAAAAATTTGACACTAAACCCAGTGAAACCCACTTCCTGGTATCCCTTTTTTCCCTCATGCAGCAGTATAGCGTTGTATGAGTGGTGCACGTTTTCATTAGCGAGGATTTTCTTTTTCCTGAGATACAGTTGTTGAAGCCAGATGCATAGTAACTACTCGTTTTGTCCTTCCAGTGATAGTTTTTGGATAGGAATGTGTTGTTGTCTTTTTAGAAGTGGGAGAACATTGTATCCAGTGAAATTCCATGAAGTAAAGCGTGTGCTGAGGGAGCTGCTGTGGGTTGTTGTTACCTCACTCCCCACAATGGCTGCTCTTCCCACTGAAACTGATGAATTTCTCCTCTGTTTGGCCTCTTCCATGGCCACCCCAGCTGTGTGTACCCTTTGCCTTTTCTCAGACCTGCACACACCTGGTGCCCATGAATGCCTGCCTGCGCCTGCCCAGGCAGCACAGCACCTCGCTCCTCTGTGCAGCACCTCGCACCGTTTCTGCTGAGGTGCCGAGAGCTTGCACAGAGCTGTGCGAGCTGCCTTCCTCAAGCCCACCCGTGAAAAATTCCATCTCTACATGGCCCCACAGTGTTAGTGTTGTGGAAGATGTGTGTATATGCTTATTAGTGTACTTTTAAGATAGGTGCTTCTTACCCTGGTGTGTGGGGTCGAGGCTTACTCCCGATGGAGCACATGGCATCTTGCTGGGGTTCCAGTCTGCTGAGGTGTGTGGTGAGACATGTGGGAGGTCATTCTCCAGGGTGCACTTAAGTGTGCTGGTGGCTGGATTGGTTTGAGAGAAATCAAGATTCTTTCTGTTCTTCTGACTGGTTCCTAAAAATCTGTTTAAGTATGGGTGCCTCTGGGTTTGCATTGTTGTGAGCAAATATAAGGAAGATAGTTTAGTTTCCATGTGGGATATTGGATTAAAGTGATGGGTCCCAGCTGAGCCTGCAGGCCTCTGTACAGGTGCAGAATCCTGTGCTGGAAGGATGACTGGGTCAATACCCACATCGGTCAAAGGGCAAAACAGAGCCTATCACATCCATCTCATAAGGTGGCTTCTTCCAGGTCATGTGAGCCTGTGGCCCAGAGGAAGCAAACTTGGCTTGACAGTACCCAGAGAGGAATCCACATCTCCTGTTCCTCTCCCAACCTTACTTCTGCGGGCAGGTGTGAACCTGAGACATCTTCCGTGCAGGAATGGCTGTGCCAGTCAAAATACTGTCACCCCTCCCCTGTAAACTCAGTGAGCATCAGTGGAGACGTCACCATTCAGTGTAACAAATAGTTAGCATCCTATGTACCACTTAATTCTCAGCTGTTTGTTGCTTTCTATTGCTGCTCTGTCTTGGTACTGCAGCAGTCTTTCTCTCCATAATTGTCTCTTGGGTTTTAGGCTCAAAAGCTTGCATGGGAAGTTGTGGCTTGGGAAACATTGACAAGCAACACTAAGAACCATAAGAATTCAACATCTTTTTTTCTCCCTAGTTTTGGAGCTGTTTGACTAGCAGCAATTTCAAAATATGAATGGAGCTTATGTTTCATTAACAAAGATGTGCCAGCTGCAGAGCTATCGAGAGGTACAAACCTCAGGGCCTTTCTCTGCATCAGTTTTGGGTGTGTTTGTTTTATGCTTTGATAGTTGTGTACATGTGACACTTGGATATTTTAGCTTAAAGTTATATGTACAGCAAATGACTTTCAGAAATGCGTTTATACTTTAATGTTCGGGATTTTTTTTTTGCCTGGGGGGAGATGTTGAAAAGGACTGTGGTTCAAAGATAGCTGGGACCTGGGTCATGAACAAGACTGGACTTCCTGAACTGATTTGAAGTATCCAATGTAAGATACAGCCTTCATAATTTTGTTTGGTCTTTTTTTTTTAAAATGTTTATTAAGTGCATGGAGCAATCACAGCATATTGCAGCCTAAAGCTCTCATCTTTGTATACAGTCCTTCAATGCCAATGGAAATACAAGAATTGCCCTGGTGCAAACCATACATAAATCAGAGTTGGATTGCACTGAATGCAAACAGGGCAAAACTTGTGCAGGAGTAAGGAAGCAGCTGGCTTGCCTTCCAGGTGCTGATTTGTGGATAAACAGACAGAAAAGACACCTTGTGTTAACAATGCAGCTGGTCAGGAGATCCAAACCCAGAGTAAATGATGGGAGTTCAGCCAGAGGAGGATTACATTTTGAGTAGTGTGCTGGTTTTCCCAATATTGGAAACATGTACTTGGGCTTATTGGTTGTTTGCTGAGCTGGAGCAGTGGAGCCTGCCACTGATGGCCAGCTGAGGAGGAATCTGACTCCCTTGTGCTGCCAGCAAGGCACAGCTAACTGAGACTCTCCAATGTCTGGTTTTACCTTTTAGTCTATATTTTTGCCAGGTTGCATGCTAACAAATTCATTGAGGCTTCTCAGTCCTAATGCTGAGTGTGTATCAGTGAAGTTGCTGGGTGCAGGTGAGCATTGTTTGCCTGGAGTCAGCTGCTGACAACCTTTGAAAGCCCTCTTGGCAGTGTGGCTGCTATTGGGTCTTAGCTATCTCTTCAAGACAGAGAAATTTCACACTTTTTTTTTTTTAATTCTGTGGGTTTGTATGTGTTTTCTGATTGGACACAAATGTTTCATGGCATAAGACAGTGCGTTCATCAACTTAAGACTTCTTTTTAAAGCTTAAGTTCTAGGTTCTGTGAATATCTCTAAGGATTTTCTGGAATGAAGTCCATGGCGCACACCATGCCAACAAACACCGTGCAAGTCTGAACTAGTGCAGAGCACTGGCTGGATCTTCAACACTCTTTTGTAAATTCTTTACCATAGTAATTTTAATTTTCTTGTTCACTATGTTTTCTGTATCTTATACTTGTAGGTTTCTTTTTTCTTTGGTTTTTCATTGAAGGAATAACTTTTGAAAGATTTTAAGTGATTGCTACATGTGTCTAAACTTAGGCTTTTGTTACCAAAACTGTGTTGACATAAATGTCATGCACTTTCCCAAACAAAAGCATAAAATGAGTCTTTGTATTTGTTAAGCACACAGCTGAAAATAAGTTTGCCACATGGAACTTCCCTTGTGGGAAATTAAATGCTTTTCTTGAGCTGTTTAGGCATGCATTAAAAAAAAAAAAAAAAAAGAAGTCATGAGGAAATAGAGATGACTAGTGGGAGTATTTGGAGTTCTTTCAGTGCAAGCACAGGGATCTGCTCCAGCACATCTGTCAAGAACCCACGACTTGCAAGGTGTAAAAACAAGAACACTTTATGTAACATCTGCTTAGGCTCTGTGATGGCACAAGTACAAAAGTCATGAAATCTCTGAGATATTTGTCATGCCATGTCAAGGGAATGTAGCAGAATCCAGTACATTGTCTGTTGCTGCCTGCTCTCCAGCCAGTGAAGTTATTAGGTACTAAAGCTGATAACAGTTACCCTGAGCCAAAGTTTTGCATAAGCGAATGCGAGGAATGCAGTGCAGAGGGGGTCTTTGCTGTGTGTGACTGATGAAGCCCCTCTTAGTAATTATTTCCCTCATGTGATGTATACCTTCACTTCATAGACATTTCCCCCATACTGTGCTGAAATTGAAATGGTGATTTCTCATGCTAGGTAATTGTCTGATGAAAGTCCCCCAATTCAGATTATGTCTGGAGACTTAAAGAAATAATGACGTGGAAAGAAAAATAGCCAGTTAAGTAATTTTTGCTGGGTTTAGCCTGCAATTTTTTTTCTCCCTTTAAATTATTTTTAAACAGTTTGAAAATACCTGTTTTTCTCCTCAAACTTTAGCTATGAGAAGCATATAATAGATACCTAATCTTTAACCTCCTCCTGAAATTCTTTGAGGTTTTTAATTTTATCTGCCACTGATATGCTTGCAACACCATGCTTGAGAAATTGTTTTAATCTACCACATACTAAATTCCTCTTATTCCTCAGTGGAAACCTCAGGAAAGCAAAAAAGAACAAGGAAGGAGTAATAAACTCTTGAAAATGCTGATTTAAAGTAGCTGTGTCAGACTGAAGGTAGGTATTCGAGGAGTGGGTGGAACTGAAACAAAACGCAAATGAGGTAGCAGTGTGAGTCAAGACTCAATTGATTTCAGCCTTAAACAGTCTGCAGATTTCATTAAAACATTTTATTTTCCTGTAAAACTTTATTTCTGGATTTTTTTGATGTTTCCTGTGGCTGTCATCATAAAATCTGCTGAATGTTTTCCCATTACCATCAGCTCTCCAGCTTTTCCAGAATGGTTTAGGCTCTTTCCATTATCCTAGCAGAGAGGAAGTGCTGGATATCATGGTTAAACCTTGTACTTCCCTCTCTCTAGGCTGTTTTCCACCAGGTTTTGTGGGCAGGGGATGTGTGTGGGTGGATAGTTCTCTGCTCCCATTATTCCTGTTGGCATTTGATCCTCCACTGAAGGCTTTCTCCACGAAGTGGCGTCCAGAAGCACTTGCTGGTTTTGCACACATGTGATTCACACATGGTAGATGAGCACAGCTGTGACTGTGACTTATACTTCCAAATAAGTGATGTACCTCTCTTAGAGACAGAAAACCAGGGAGACTTCAAAAGAAACAGCTTTAAAATAAACAGAAAGTCAGGAGACACTTTCTTAAAGCAAAATTAAGTGCTTTACTGGAGGGAGGTTGGAGTCTTAGTTTCTACTTCCACAGTAACAGAAAGGCATGGCACATGTGGTATATTGAGTGTTGTTTCCAAGGCTAATGGGAATGTTCCAGCTGCTGTTAAAACCTGACATATAACTGTGTTAATTACTGCACACCAAGTCTTCTGTTCATAGAACATACAAAGAAAAAGATTCAAGAAAATACCAGTGTACTTACAGTCAGCACTAGTTGCTTCTCCCCCTTACAAAAATGTGTTTAGTTGATAAAAATACTTTGTTTCATGTTTGATTAGTTGATCTTAGATAGCACTGGTATTTTTTGGCTGTAGAGACACCTGCAGAATTGGTCAGTATGATGGCTGTAGGATGGCTATCTACTGAAGCTTACCTACCATCTTAGAAAGAATTATGTTTCAAGTGGTTAGAGAATTAGAAATGTTCCTTATTTACTACAGGGTTGTTAGGGTTTAACTGAGACATGAGAATGGAAGCAACACCTGAGTTTCTGTTGGAAAAAACCAAAGAAACCCTACCAATTACTTGGAAGTGTAGCGTCTTTGTTCATTAGTTGTTCCTCTGTCATGCTAACTGGGCTCCCTGTGCAGGACTCCTGAGAAGAGACAGATGAGGGTGTCCTGGTTTTGGCCATGACAGAGTTATTTTTTTTGCAGTAGCCATGAGGGAGCAGAACCTGGAGCTGTGTGGGTGTCTGGGTTCTTATTCTATACCACCCACATCACTGCCAGGGATGGAAGTATGGGACTCCTGCTTCCAGGAGGAACGTGGACATGGCTTGCAGTGGGGAGGACGAAGCCTGGTATGCAGGGGGCATCTGCCATTGTTTTTCACTGTCCCGGGTGTGGTGAGCATTTTTGCCTGTAAATCACTCTCTCTTTGTACACTTTTTTATTAGTGTTGTTAGCAGTACTGTTCATTTTCTTATCTCGTTGCTGTTTCCAGTAACTTGTTCTTATTTCAACCCATAATCTCTGTTTTTTGTCTCCCACCAGAGTGGGGGGGAGGGGTGGCTTGTGGTTTTCTTTTAGTGGGAATACTAAATTGGGGAGTGCCCTTCCCAAACCAGGACACTGGACTTCATAAGAAGACACAGAAGGGGAAAAGCAGTTCTCCAGCCAAAATGTGAGTTCCCAAAGCATTCCTTCCTCTTTCCCATCATATAAGGCAGGTTTATCAATTCAGAAAATGCCATCATGCTTGTTTCTCATCTCCTGTAATCCTTTTTAAAACACTTGCTCCTTAACCCTTGTTTTTTAGGGAAGAGAATTGTAAAATTAGTAGGAGGCAAGCATGCCTTTTTCCTTCCATATGTGTTTGTGAGCGTGACTGCTGTGCCCACTTCCCACATGGTCAGTAGTCTGTCTTCTTCTGCATGTGTGAAACATCCCTTATGTTGGCTCCTGTACCTTGTAAATAAAGTGTCTTACTTTGTGTCTATTGCCTTACTCAGAAAATATGTCAAGCTTTTTGTTACATATGCTTCATTGCTCCAACACTTGCGCTTTGCATTTGCATGTGGTTCTTAGATCTCTATGGAGAGAGATTTATTCTTCCTACCCAAGTTTAAACACAGGAAAAAAATCATGGGATTGTAGGTTGGTTTGGATTGGAAGGTACCTTAACAATTATCCAGTTCCAACTCCCCTGCCATGGGCAGGGACACCTTCCTCTAGACCAGAGCTCCATCCAGCCTGGCATTGAACACTTCCGGGGATGGGGCATCCACAGCTTCCCTGGGCAACCTGGTTACATAGTCTCTCCACCCACATAGTAAAGAATTTCATTCTAGGATCTAGTCTAAATCTGCCCTCTTTTCAGTTTAAAGCATTACGCCTTGTCCTTTCACTGCATTCCTTGAAAAAGAGTCCCTCCTCATCTTTTCAGTAGCCTCCCATCAGGTACTGGAAGGTGCTACCAGGTCTCCCCAGACCTTCTCTTCTCCAAGCTGAACAACCCCAGCTCTCTCAGCCTGTCTTCATAGGAGAGGTGCTCCTCTGATCATCTTTGTAACCTCCTCTAGACCTGCTCCAAAAGGTCAATGTCCACCCTGTGTTGAGGATGCTGGACCCTGGAGCTGAATGCAGTGCTCCACGTGGGCTGTCACAGTGGCAGAGTAGAGGGGCAGAATCACCTCCCTCAACCTGCTGCCCATGCTGCTTTTGACTCAGCCCAGAGTACAGTTGGCTTCCTGGGCTGCAGGTGCACACTGCAGGTTCATACTCAGGTTTTCATCCACCAGCACCTCAGGTCCTTCTTGGCAGAGCTGCTCTCAATCCAGTCATTGCCTGGCCTCTATGCATAGTTGTGATTACCCCAACTCATGTGCAGGGCCTTACACCTGGCCTTGTTAAGCTTGCCTTTATTTGCCATTTTAATACTGTCTTCTTGTGTCAGGCTAAATCACTGACATCACAGCAGTATCCTAAAATTCAATTTATCCTGAACTACTGCATGTGGTCCCAGAGACATTCAGTACACCCAGAGACATTTTGACTTCCATAGTCACGAGTGGACTTGCAGCAGTAACCTTTGCTCTTCTGCGCAGACATGGCTGAAACTGTGACACTTAAAGCCTTCAGGCTTGGCAGCTGTTGTGTGCCCTGCTTTGTCCTGAAGGGAACAGCTGGGAAGAGCACCCTGGTGACAGTCTGCATCTCAGGCCTTCCACAGCACTTGGGATGTACCATGCCAGTGCTTCCTGCTAGGAGATACTGGCAATTAATTCAAAATCCTTCCCCTAGGGTCACCATGACTTTTAAGGAGCTTTTGCACTTACTGTCTCAGAAACTGCTTTTCTTCCTTGAACCTGCCAAGGCAGCTGTGTTTCTCTTAAGCAGAAGTTAATGATACAAAACATGAAGCTTGAGAGGAGGAGATCAGGATTTCAGCTCTTTTTAGCTGTGTACTCACTGTCAGTGTCCCTTCGGTGGGAGACTAGCATGATCAGGGGCTTTTGTGGCCGCAGGACAAAGTGTAGGGCAGGGCATGGGCATCTGTCATCCTTTCTGCAGTGGCTTTTGAGGAGGATGCTCATATGGCCTTTCTGGGCTTAGAGTGAAAGAAGACAAGCTTTCTTTTTTCCCCTGGTGTCTGTTTTTGTTGTTTGTTCTTTTATTTGTTTGTTTTATTAATGAAGCACAAAGGAAAATACTTTTTCAGATGTAACATTGCATAAAAGGGTCCTCCTTGTGTTTGTACAGGCTGCTGACACACGTTTTGGTTACATTAAATCCTGTGGAGTAGGTGGCTCTGAATCAGAGGGTAATGACAATGCCCCTGTATGTGCTATGGCACAAGTTGCAGAGCGTGAAAATCTGCTGGTGTTCTGCCTGGGCTCTGCAGCTTCTCTCCTCTCAGGGTTCATGTAGTAACCTAAACTCACCTCTGTTCACGTAATCTTGACTTGGCCATTGACTCAATCACACGCTGGCATGCAGACTTTTTCATTTCCAGTTTTGCTTGGGAATGCCATCTCTTCAGTCTCTTTTTGTGAAGCTGTGTGTGGGCTTACCTGCATTTGCATGGTAGGAGTTTGTTCAAGGAAATACCTTCCCAAATGTTTGCCCCAGCAGCTGTCCCCCCATGCAGGCTCGTGGAAGAGGCGGGGCAGCAGTTGTCAGCAAGCGTCACCATGGTCTTTGTTTCCCTCATAGCTATGGTGACCCTGGATGTGAGACGAGGAATGTATGCACTGGAGATGATTTAAGGAAATGTGCAGCACTGCATACTAATTGATTTGGGTCATGGTACTCACAGGAAAAGTGCAGCAGCTTCCTGCCTCCCAAGTGGTTCCTGTGGTTCTGATGTGAACCTCTTTGGCTTATGCCAAGAAAAAAACTGCGTAGTAATTAAAATTAACCTGACCTGCTTTAGAGGAGCCTGGTTTGAATTAGGGCACGATTATTAACTCTAGCAGTATTTGGCTTTGCTAAGTCTTTCCCTTTGCTTCCACGTCCTTCATTTCCTGCCATTCCATCTGCTCAGTAACTGGAGTAGTATCTGCTTATATGAGACCCCTCATCCCTGTGGAGGAGACCAAGGCTTGGCTAACACAAAGCACAAGCCTTGGTGGGACTGTCAGCGTGCGGAGCTTGGTGGCTGACAGGGTCTCGCACTGTCCCATCTGCAGAAAGCCAGGACTATGGGAGCAGAAAATGGGGAGTGAAAAGATAACTTCATTGTGTGCATAAATGACCTGAATGCTGTTCTTCTCATGGGTGTCTAAAATAGTTAACATAATTGGGCTGCTTGGAGTTTACTGCATTAAATCGAAGTCCTCTGAGCTTTAAGGGTATTGCCTTTTATATCTGTGTGGGAAATTCATGAAAAGCAAGAGCACAACAGAGTTTTGATCTCAAACGATGGAAGCTTCATCAGTCTGAAGGCTCAAAGTCCCTCGCTTGTGGTTTTTGTTCCCATGAGCTAGATGATGTGTCTATTTTTTCTTTATATGTAGGTGACACCATTTTAATGTATCTTCAAGCCCTCTTTGTGGGCTGGGTAATAGGTGAACAGGGGTTTTAATGAAAAAATGCAGTAAAGCCTTTTTGAAAAGGATCATTTTGCATCGGGTTGTCTTTCCATCAGGTCACAACTCCAGAGTGCCAGTTTCAAAGTCTCTCATATGATAGCTGTGCTACTTGTTTTCCAAGACATGTTTCAGACAGGAGCCATTGGGAGCTGCTCAAGTGTTTTCCCGAATTCTTCTCTGGTGTAGTGCCTGGATGTCCTGATGCTCCTGCCTTGTTCTGCTGTGCCATGCAGTGGTGTGGTAAGGTTCTCCATCTCTGTGATCTCTGTTGAGGGAGTGAATATTCTTTTTTCACCATTTGTTTGTTTTTACAGTGTGTAAAAAGTTGATGTTGGCAGAAAAACAAAAACCAGTAGGATTATTTTTTGATCCAGACAAGCAGGATACTTGTATTAGAAAGGTCTTTCAAATAACTGTAACATTTTTTGGGAAAAAAAAGTTTGAAATACACATTGTATTATGCTGCCTTTTTTTTTTTTCCTCTGAAAGAATTGACTCTGCAGTGAAATGAAATTGTTCCTTAGTTTGAAGGCTCATGTTGGACATCCCCTCAGCTTGGGAACAGTTGGAAAGGAAAGCAAATGTATGAGTTGTACAGAGAGGCTGTGTTTTTGGCTCTGATTTTCCCTGATTCTTCTTTTGAAGTTCTAATTTATCTTGGGAAAACATGAGAAATTAGAGGTTGCTAAACATAATTTTCTGCACTCTTTTAAAATGATTAAGCATTGATAATCCCTAACATGGCAGTCCCTTCTCCCTTTTTGAAGAATCACATTTTTGCAAGATGCCATTAACCCCCACTTGCTGTAAGGTGTCTCATGTTCTTTAGAGAGCATCTCTTTGCTCTCTCCTTGCTTTCTGTGCAAGAGGTGGATCAATGCTACAGATGCCTAGTTCTTTAACACTGCAAAATCTTTGCTCTTGCTTCCTGCTCCTATCCAGCCATTGTCTGTTGTAGTCCTTGAATGCTGAAAAAAAAAAAATCACAAGACCTGCTATTATTTTGGAGGCTTTTGTTTGCTGTTTGTTTTCTGAGCATTTAGAGGCTGGTACTTACTTCAAATTTTCCTTCTGCCATGGTGATGAATGAAAATCTGCTTGCTTTTTTTTTTTTTTTTTCTATTTCATAATAAAAGATTAAGGCTTTCATGCATGCTTTAGAACTGGGAATTGAGTTGGGCACCACATCTTGATAAACTTGGTGGTGGTATTGCAAGAGCCAGTTCAAGTGTAGCTAGCATGTTTTTTCTTGCATAACTCTAGTACCTTTGCTGTTGCTTTGGGGAAAAAAGGCTAGATGTGTTCCACTCTACCTGCCCCTGCTTTTTATGCTCTTCTTTTTTGTACAGGGATTACTGTTGCAGATCTGTAGGAAAGCACAAAGCCTAAGCAAACCCTGAGCCTACAGAGCCTGAGAAAGACCTGTGTTTTAAGGAAGCATATCTGAAAGGAAATTGTGGAAACAAAACAGAGATCCCTTCTTTTGGTAGGTGGTACCTATTTACTGTCTGGAGGAGAAGTACTGTAGCATACCACAGGAACAGGACATTTTAAATTCTCAAAATACCCTGAGCTTTCTTCCCCCATCTCTTCCACATAGTGAAACGAGATCCCGCTATTTAGTGTCTGAGTCATGTCATATGTCTGTCTGATACTTCAGTGCCTTCCCTGCTGGGTCACTAAAGAGGCTCCATCAGTTGTTACATCTTTGTTACAAATGTGTAGTTTAAGCTAATAAAGTTCAGGGTGTGGGAATGGGGATTTTCAGAGTGGGTCATTAAGGAAGTGTTGCAAAACTGACGTAAGGGTCATATTCTTTTGCTCTGCAAGCTCTGCATTTTTCAGGCAAACTTTGCCATAACGAGCAGTTAGGAAGCAGTGGTTAGTGGGTCAGACAGGCCCGGGGGGCTAAATTGGGGTTTGCTCAGCCAAATGTTAGTGCTTTTTAATCAACGCTGAATTTTGCGTGCAGCATTCTCTTCCTTCCCCAAAGCCATAACAAAAAAAAAAAAAAGGGTGTTCAATTGGGTCATGCACAACATCTGTCCTTTACTAAACCAGTTAGGGAGGTACCCCAGTGAGGGAGGAGAAGCTGCCTATAGCCACTGTTAGAGCATCTTTTCACCACTGTGGCTTGGGCAATCTGGGACAAGCAGTTGTCAATGAAAATCTGTGTGCAATTCTCAAAGCCCAGTTTAGAAGGAAAAGGAGAGTTTCCTTTCATTTCACGTTTTGTGCTGCATTTTTACAACAATTGCAAAATTCTAATGAAACTGTGTCAAGAAAATTGGAAGTGCAATTAATTTACAGTGCTGTGAAATAATTGCATAGATTTCTTCTGCCCTGTTCAGCTTCCTTAGGTGTTAGGCTGCTTCACACTAAGGAATTGTTTTGTCAAATCTCTCTGCTGCCACCTGTTCAGTCTCCAGTAAATGTAATTAATGTGATGGTAGGAATGACAGAGGCTTTGGCCTCTCTTGTCTAGCTGGTTTATATATTCTCCACCACAGACTATGTGTTAATTGGGCTATCTTGATAAGTTTCAATTTTCTTTGGTACAGGCCTTTTTTTTGCAAAAAGCTCCATGGAGGCCAATTTAACTTTTTTAAAAGTCCATTGCAGTAAAAATGCCTCAGTGAACATATAGTACACGCATCTTTGATTTGAAGGTTTTAAGTTCTGCTGAACTTCTTCCAGTTAATGGGAGTTTATTAAATTCATCAGCCAAAGCAGGCTGAGTCTGTGCTGTATTTTAAGCTAAGAATCCCAGTTTACTGGATACTTCTTGGTGGCTGCTGCAAAGGAACGTAAGAGCAAAAAATGGTAATTTTCTTTTTTAAAGTTCTGAAGTAATTCACTCTTCCATGGGAAGAAATATGAAGATCTGTTTTGAAGGCACTCACAAGGATGATTGAAGTCCAGCTCCTGGCCCTGCACAGGGCAGCCCCAAGAGCCACACCATGTGTATGAGAGCGTTGTCCAAACACTTCTTGAACTTTCTCAGGCTTAGTGCTGTGACCACTTCCCTGGAGAGCCTGTTCCAGTGCTAAACCACCCTCTGGGTGAAAAATCTTTCCCTAATATCCTGTCTAAACTGTCTCTGACAAAACTTTATACTGTTCCCTCAGGTCCTGTCACCAGAGAGCAGAGATCAGAGCCTGCCCCAGTGCTTTCCTTGGTGAGGAAGCTGTAGACTGCTGTTGCTCCACTGTTGCAAAGCACAGGAGAGTTGCTTTTGCCTTGTGGGGGGTGAAGAGCTTAAAAATTGTCGTGGTTTTGATCTTGGCTAAGTGCCAGGCACCCACGGCAGCCACTCACTCGTTCCCTCCCCTGCTACAGCTGGGCAGATGAGGGAAGGAGAGGGGGAAAAAAACCAAGGGAATTAACTCAGAGGTCTATGAGTTGAGATAAGGAACCGGGAGAAAACGCTCCAAGGACAAACCAGGCTCAGCTTAAAAGTTGCAAAAGTGAAAATTTATTACTACCTGAGTTAGAAGGAGGATATGAGAAATAAACTAAACCTTTAAAAGACACCCTTCTTTCCACTCCCCACCCCTCCCTCCCTCCCACCAACAGTGCAAGGGGGGCAGGGTGTGGGGGTTCAGGTCAGTCCGTTTCCAAGATCTTCTTCCCCTGCTTAGGGAGAGGAGTTTTTTCCTCTGCTTTTGCCGTGGGGTCCCTCCCACGAAAGACAGTTCTCTGTGAACCTCTGTGGCGTGGTTTTTCTTGTCCATGGAATGCAGTCCTCCAAGGACAAACTGCTCCAGCATGGAAGCAGGGGGCCCCTCTCTCTCCAACCGGGTCTCCCACCTGGACTGCAGTTTCCTCCGACATCCACCCGCTTCAGCGTGGTCACCTCCTTCACAAACTGCGGGACTTTTATCTCAGTCTCTGTCTCTCACTGGGCTGCACCTGCTACGGCTTCTCTGGCATCTACGGCTCCTGCGGCTTCTTCCATGGCTGCTGCGGCTGCTGCGGCTTCCGACATCTCCCGCTCCAATGTTGGCACCTCACCCACGGACTGCGGGTGGCTCTGCATCCCTCATGGACCCCCATGGACTGCAGGGGGGACACCCCGCCTCACCATGGGCTTACCACGGCCTGCAGAGGAATCTCAGCTCCAGAGCCTGGGGCACCTCCTCTCCCTCCTTCTCCACTGACCTTGGTGCCTCCATGTTGTTTTCCCTCACATGTTCTCACATCCTCCTCCTTCTCTAACTAAAAGCAGCTGCGTGTGCATTTTGTTTTGATTTTTCCTTAAATATGTCATCACAGAGGCGTAACTAACCTTTCTAATTGGCCCAAACATGGCCAGTGACATGTCCATCATCTTCAGAGCCATCAGAGATTGGCTCTGCTGGAAATGGTGAAGAACTCTAGAAACTTCTCACAGGAGCCATCTTTATGGCCCCCTCCCTTCTACTAAAACCACAACAAAAATAAAAGCAGTAATTCTTTTTAGGGGGTGGTTTTCTACAAAATATTATGTCAATGGATGACTTTCCTCTGAAACTTCCAAAGCCAAATAGTTTTAAAGGTAACGGAGGTTGCTCTGAAATGGATACCTCCTCTCTGTAAAGCCTGGACTAGTTGTCTTCTCATAATGCTCAGTGTTGGCCTCTCCTTTCCCATTATATGGCAAGCTGCAGAGAGGTGGTGGGTGCAAGCGGAAGTATAAAATGCGTATTGAAAAAACCCAAAAAACCAAAAACCCCAAAATGCTAGAACATGAAACCAAATGCACATTCATTTAAATAACTGATTCTCAGAGGAGAACTGTGTTTCAGGGTACAATCTGTTAGCATCACATCCTTATTAGTATGAAAATTTGTTGCAGTTCAGATAGATGTGTCTCTTTAGATGCACCAACAAGCAGCCTTGTGAGCTTGAGAGGTAATACTTTGTGTACTTGGCAGCAGAACATCCAAGGAGTCTGCTTAGGGTCTCTGTGTGCCTGCTTGTATTAGAAGACATGTTGGGAAATACCCATGCACAGCAGGCAGAATTTAGCTGACTTGAGACTTTGCAGTAGTGATTTATTACTATTGCAAATGCTTGCTTGCTTTAATGGACAGGAGAAGTTGTGTTTTGTGTTAGACTTCGAAGCAGAAAAAAAATGGAGTGGTGTATAAAGCATGACTTGGAATAATTTTTATTTGGCTGAAACATTGCATTAAAGACCAAATGAGAGACTTCCTCAGCTTCATTTTTCAGGTAAGTAATTACAGAAATATTCATTGGTATGTGATAATCCCGGAAACAACTTCTGATTATTATGAAATCTACAAAACATGATTTATGGTATGAGCACAATCTTGGAAGTGTGGTTGAAGATCACCACCATGGAATCAAGTACAATGCAATTTGGATACAAATGATTAAGCTGATGTAGACAAATGATTTGTGAAAGCATGGTTACTGGCCCCTAACAGATGTTTTGGGCTAGTAATGGGGCAATGTGCTTACAAACTCTGACTTGGAACTCTTTTTTTTTTTCCCCAGAACCCCACAACACTTTATTTTTGCAACTCTGCTATTACCACTGTTTTCTATCTAGCAACCAATTGTAATAAGAAAAAACTTGGTTTGTCATGGAGATTGTAGTATAATTTCAAATTTTATGCAGTTTCATAGTTGCAAAATACATTAATTAAAACCAGGGCTTCTAAGAGTCACGTATGTGTTGGGAAGCGCTGTATCGATTGCCAGGACTGCAGGAGAGCAGGTTTTTCTGAGTTGCATTTTTCAGTCTTTTGTAAAAACACAGACACACCCCCAAATATTAATTAATTTTTCAATAATAAAGTGCTAGCAATTATTTTTACTGCAGCCTTCCTGGGTAATAATTCTTCTCTAGATAGCTCTCCTTATTTGTGCATCTAATGGTACCAATTAATGCTGTAATACATACATAATTTCAAAACTGCATTATATTGTGAATAAACTTTCATCTCTGAAATGCTGAAACTCCTTTAGATATAAGCATACTTAAGCCTACATGTAGCAGCTAGGTGGCAGAAACTGTGCCTTTTTAAAATAAAGTGGTACTATAAACGCAGCAGTGTTGCTTTGTAGTGACTGTTCAATTTCTTTAAAAGAAAGAATTTTGTGATACCTTTGCATTGTCAGAAATGTATCCTTTGAGAAGACAATAGTAAGGAACTTCCTTCAGTTTCACTGATGGTATCTTTAAGTGTCTGAATGGTCAGAAATAGATTCTTCTGTTGCATACCTACCCTCTACGTGGTTATAAAAGAAAAATAGCTGAGACATTTCACCTTGTGCTTCTGTAACTCTGGCTTTCTCATTGTCTGCTGAGTAATTTACCTGTCATACCTTGTACACCTATATACATACAACAATTAAACATGTGAGAGAAGACTTGGTATGTGAGTGTGCCCATGGAGAACAGAAGCCTAGGGTGTTAACTGTTTAAAAGCAGGGCCTGTTTCATGGGTTTATTTATCAATGGTGGTCCGGTCTGCCAGGTTTTTCCTCTGCATAAAACATTGGCCCAACAATGCGTGAAGGGGTTGTCTAATCTGCAAGCTACGTGTGCTGAGGCAGCAGCAAAAAAATACTTTAGAGTTCACCATCTTATCAAAGTTACACAAGTTAGTTTGTTGTAAGAGTCCAGTAGGCTTACTGAAGAACGACTAAGTTATTTCGTGTGACAGGTTGGGAAATAAATGCCTTGTTACAAAACGGGGTATTTAAGAAAATGCTTGAGGATGCAGAACTTATGACCTCTATAAATGAACACTTCATGTGCAACAGCTCTCTTAACTCTTGGCTTTCTAAAAAACTTGATTTCTTAACAGCCGCGTTGGTTAGAATTTGGAACACAGGAGCTGCAAGGTGGTTAATTTGTTGTGATGTTTAACCTTTGTTAAATGTGATACTAAATAGGAGCATATAACTTTACTAGGCTTGGAAGACAACATGCAAGTTTTCCTCATAGCTGAAATTGTCAAGAGCAGGGTGTCCTAAAGGGCAGTGAGAGGGATCAGTGTATCTTACGTGTGTTGAACATTGAGGAACACAAGTCTTATGTAGCAGTTGAATAATTTGTAGGGTTACTGTAAAGCTCTTTCAGTCACTCTTGCTTTTTAATGTCAGTTTTGCACATTAACATTATTGAGAGAGCATTATGTTTTTGACTACAGAAAGTGCAGTCTGATTAAAATGTTCATGAGAATCTTCCCAGGAGCTTTTTTTATAAGAACAAGCATATTGATTTAGCAAAATACCAAGCTGTTCATTAAGGCAATATGCTGTAGCCACCAGCCTCTTGTGATTTACATGAATTTGAAGTCATAGCTGTACCTGTTTCTTGGGTTCTTTGGGCTTCAAGCAAGTGAATTGAATTCTTTTAGCCCAATCTCTTTCATTTGTTTACATATTCAAGGTGCTTAATGGGTACATATTGTCTTCAAAATGCTTCAGTGCCTAAATGAAGGGTAATGCTGAAGGAGTTTCTCTGTGGCGAACACGTGACTTAGAGTTGCAGATTTGATTCATACTTGTTCTTAGCATTATCAGCTAGTGTGTGTTTGCACTCTCCAAAAGAGTGATGTCTGAAAAGGCTCATAAATCCCATCCCTTTGGTTTCTTCTGTTGCAACCATAAAGCAGAATACTCGAAGGCAAAATGAGCTGTAGCTGAGGAAAAGGCGCTGCCTTGCCTTTAAGAAACCAATGGCTGATTTTTCCTGCAGTTTAGTTTCCTTCCAGCACTCTCATGACACTTTCCTCCCTTTCTGTGTGTGCTTGTCTAAATATGAAAGACTTACAGTTTTTTATCATTTTAGAGAAGACAGAAAAACCCCAAACAAACAACAATACAACCTCCAAAAACTAAGCAAGAAAAAGACCCTAGAGAAGTCCACTGCCACGTGAGAATTTTGATTTGAAACTCTCTAGGGTTCTGCCATCTCTGGAGCTTCAGAAATATGAAGCATGTCCCAGCTGCTCACCAGCCTGTTATTGCTTTCTGTGTTTACGTGGGAAGGCTGAGTTCCATGGTCATCCAGGCAACGGAGGGACCTCAGCCTCTGCTATGTGACTGAGGAGAGCTGGCTGACAGGGTTTGGGGTTTTGAAAAGAGTAGCTGCATTTCCTGGACTTCATATATATGCTTGGCTACTCTTGAATGGAGAAGCTCTTCTACTCTTTCCCGGTCTTGAGACACACAGTCCTTTCCTCTTTGTTTACCCATCTTTAAAGATGAGTTTTTCCTTGTGCTCTGTAAGTAGTTGGTGTACTCTGTCAGTGGTCATTCAAATGAGGGAGAGACCCTGCAGGGAAGAGGTACATCTGCTGTGAGGCCCTAGAACTGGCTCCACTGGTGACTGAGTGACCTGCGTTGAAGAGGAGAGGGAGTGGGTGATGAACAGGGGGATTACAGTCAAGATGGGAAAGGCTGCACATGGAAAAGTGCAAAGTCGTGGGAAAAGAAGCACTTCTTGCACATGAGGTTAATAAAGAAAAAAAATTGTCTAAACGGGAAGTGAGTTAAAATTTTTGCTTGGGACCCTGTCAGTTAAATCTTGATTTATCTCCTCACACAACTTCTGTATGTAGTTCAGTATATTATTACTGCTGTAGATGTCAGTATATGCATTTTATTTTGGATATGTAATGCTTATAATGCAATGTGGCATAAATCATCTGGAATTTAAACTCAGGTTGTGCCCATTTTACAATTTAGTACTTCTTTCCACTGTTAAATTGAGTTATGGTTTAACATCTGTTGGGACAAATTGGGCTACATGGCAAATTGTGAGAGGGAAAGTGTGTGTGACTATTACTCATTACAATTTTAAGTGTAGCTAATTTCTCTTTGTCTTTCTCTCTCCTTCATTTCATAAACTAATCTCATTCTTGGCTTTAGAGCCACTGATTTACATGTATGAGCAATTTCTTACCTGGCAGCCTCTCCTCTAGCCTTATGTAATGATTCCTCATGAAATTCATATGAAATTCACAGTCTGGTTCAGAAGAATTTGGGAAACTTTACATTTCTCAAGGACACAGGTCATCATGGTATTTTCAGGCCAGATTCTGATATTGCTTCTTCATGAACTGTTTTCACTGCAAAAAGGCCCAAATCCAAATGTTTAATGTAGCAGATCTAATAAAAGCAGCAGAATTTTACTCTTTTTGGCTTTTATCATGTCCGCTGTGAACTTGAATAATGTTTTTTCTTCATGTTTGTGAGCTAATCCTTTTTTTTTTTTTTTTGCTTGATTTATTTCTAACAACTCTGAAGGCCAATGAATATGGTATTTTCTGGAATGAAGTGTGTGTTTGGAGGCTGGGGGGAGTGTCAAGCTGTTTTTTGTCCTTTTGTTTTGAACTCCTCTTCCACAGAAGACGCGGTGTCCTACAGACAGATAGAACAATGCTATATTCCGCTTTAGCATCGAATCACAAGCAGGGTCTTTGGAATTAAATTTGGCGAGTTGCCTGGATATGTCCAGTTTTTAACAAGCACTGCTTTGTGCATTAGCACCCTACGCTTCCTCCCTCCCTCCCTCCCTCCCCCAGTGCTGCCACTGAAGAGAGGAGGAGAAACAAAAAAAAACCAAAACAGAATAAAAGCATCTGTTAGAGTGAAAATGGGGAAGAAAGAAGGGATGAAAAGGGCAAAAAGATGTATGCCAGAACAGCTGTCAAATTTGTCAAAAGAGCTGGAGAGCTGGACATACTTTTTAAGTTAGTCACACTCCTGTGTATCTGATTACCTATGTATAATTTTAATTTCTTTTTAACATTAGGAACAATGTAGATGCAACACAGCTTTCTGTATAGAATGCAGCTCAATTTTCATTAGAATGTTTTAATGCTCCTTTACCAGGACTTTGTATCCAGGCATGAGCATGTGAAAATTTGACACTCACATGTTTTTTCAGGGAAGGACACTGAAGTTGATGGAGCTTTAGAGAGTGAGTCCTATGAGGAGCGGCTGAGGGAGCTGAAGGTGTTCAGCCTGGAGGAAAGGAGGCTCAGGGAGACCTCACTGCTCTCTACAACTACCTGAAAGGTAGTTGGAGCCAGGTGAGGGTCATCCGCTTCTCCCAGGTAACCAGTGACAGGACCAGAGGTCATAGCCTCAGGCCATGCCAGCAGAGGTTCAGGCTGAACATCAGGAGGAATTTCTTCATGGAAAGATTTGTTAGGCATTGGAATGGATTGCTCAGGGAGTGATGGAGTCACCGTCCCTGGAGGTGTTTAAGGAAAGATTGGACATGGCACTCAGTGTCACAGTTTGGTTGACCGGGTGATGTTCCTAGATTGAACTCTGTGATCTCAGAGGTATTTTTCAACCTAATTGATCCTGTGATCCTGGGATTCTTTTCTTGAGTATGCAGTTGAACATATGCTGTGGTGAGGAATATAGATTATTATTGAGGGTAGTAGCTAAGTCAGGGTTTGACAGACTTTAAGGTGCTTGTTAAAGTAGTATTTTATTAAATATTATTGTTTGTGCTACTTTTCTTTTTATTAATTTCCTGAAGGATAAATAAATGGAAGTGTCAAGCTCAAATGATTATTTTTCTTGAAAGAGATCTGTGAAAGTATTTATTTGATGACTGAAAGACAGTTATCCATGAAGAAAAGTACTGTCCTACTTTTGGTAAGCTTATTGACAAAATGGTGGGTGAAGAGCCCCTTCTGACCCCCTGATAGCCTGTTTTACTTTGGTCAAGCAGTGTGATGGATTGCAAATCACCATTAAGGTAATATTTTTACTCAGCTGAAAAATGTCTGATACGTTTAATGCAATGTGTTATTTCAGCCTACCTACGGAGAAAATTTCGGATTTAAATGAGGATATAGTCCTAAAACCAACTGCCTTGCTGTAGCTGCACCCAGTACTGTGCTCCAGAGAGGAAGGAATCGTGAACAAATGTGCAAATAAGCCAACCCTTTAATGAGAGAGGGGGATAACGAGGAGGTGGCCCTCTGCTCCCCAGCTGGGCTAAACTCATGGGAGCAGGAGTCACCAGACAAAGCTGAAAACTGAGAGCTGTGAAGCTGAATGGAATTCTTGTAATTCTTTTGAACTGCAGGCAAAATTATTTCACAGTGAAAATTGTACCAGAGAAATGTATAAGCTCAAATATTTTCAGTGTAGAGAGCAAAGGGAAATCCATAGTCAAGTAAACGGCCATAAGAGATGGCAGGAGTTTCTGCATTTGCATTTTATTTTTGACCCAGGAATGAGGCTCAGGAGCAAATCTCATTTATCCTTGTGCACTGTGCTTTGGTTCAAATCTCAGAGCAGTCCTGGAGTCCATGACCTGGCATCCTTTTGGATGAAAATGGACTGAAATTTGCCCTCCAGGAGGGCACTTTGGAAGCTTCTGCCATTGAGGGTTGCTCAGCTCATGGGATCAGGTACGAGGTGGTTTGAAGTCACCTCCTCTCTTCTGAAAGTACATGGGTACTGAGACCTAAGCAGTGACTGTTCCCCCTGCAAGTCTGCTGCTATTGCTTTGCAAGTTATTTTTCAATTGAATCTCCAGTGACCACTTAAAACATGTTGACTAAGCTATAGATAGCTTTTGTGGTAACTTTGCATGTGATTTTGTCATGCATACAACGTGCAAGTCTATTTTAAGAAGATGCATAATCTAAGTTTTTTAATTTATTAAGAGCTGGAGGATAAATAATAAATCAGTTTAAAGCCATACTTGGTTTGACTGAAGAGCCCATCATTTTAATGAACTCCAACACCTTCAGTATTTATCAGTTAACTAAAACAACTGTATACCAAACCTGCCAGCAGGTGTGTAGCTAGTAAGCAGAAACAGTTGCATCTGATCACTCTTGACCATGTGTATGCTGTATTTTAAACCTGCATGTGATCTCCCACATGCTGCCAGTGAGCCACACTTGTTTTGGCACAAGTCTTTGTGAGAAGAAACACATTTGAGGAAAGCTGGAGAGGTGGGGAGATTTTCTGAGGAGGTGCAGAGTCTGGGGAGCTCAGTGAGGGTGGACTGTGCGCACCAGGCAGGCATGGCCTCACCTGGCTGCCTTCAGCAGCACCCTGAGGAATCCTGCCGACTGCAGGGCTGGTGAGGTTGGAGAACCTTTACTTGGGCTGTCTGGTGCAGCCTGGCAGTGTACTGCTTCTGGCAGGGAGTGTGCAGGGCCAGCTCTGGGAAGCACTTCCTGGTCCCATGGATGAAGTGGTGACTATGGTTGGGGGATTTTTTCCCAAATCTGAATTACTCTCTCTAAGCAACTGGCATAGTAAATAAATAAGTTGAGCAGGAAAATGAGAGTTTAAAAATAAAAAGTCATTTCAGTAGTCTCTAATTCTGGGTGCTTAGCTAGTGACTGCTGCTAATCTGATTTGTCTTTCTTTGAAACCTAACCAAAAACGTAAGCTGCTTGGGTATATGCTGCACACAATAATCATGTAGGTGATAAATCTGTGTAAACCTCAGCGTAGGTTTTCAAAGTTTCAGAGGTAGTTTTGCTTATGAGGAAAGCTAAGAAGGTATTTTATTTAGTTTTTAATTTGCTTTTATGGTACATCCCTCTCCACCCACCATAGCTCCCCAGCTGTGCTTGAATAGCTGATCAGGGTTCAGAGTAGTATCTGTGCCAAGGAAATAGTGCATTTGAAGTATAAAAAAATCAGAAGGTAGAAGTTATGTTACAATGGAGTCAAGTTACTACGACTCATTTCACTCTGGCCTTTAGCTCTTTGATGCTTTTTTGATTTGAATTAGTTTCTGTAGTTCTCCCTTTAAATTGTGTTTGATTTGGCAGAGCAGACTTCATGAACAAGTAAAACAATCAAGTGATGCTAAAATGGTGGTGTTGAATAGGCTGTAGCACAAATGCTGAGCTTTTAGAGAGCTTATTCAGGTAGAGGGGCCACCAAGTTGATTAGAGGGATGGTATACCCCTGCTGTGAAGAAAGGCTGAGAGAATTGTGTTTGTTCAGCCTGGTAACGAAGAAGGCTTTGGAGTGACCTAATTGTGGCCTTCCAGGACCTGAAGGGAACCTGCAAGAAAGATGGAGAGAGATGTTTTAAATGAGCATGGAGTGACAGGAGAAGGGGCAATGACTTCAAACTGAGAGTAGGTTTAGATTAGAAAAAGTTCTTTACTGTGAGGGTGGTGAGGCTCTGGAAAAGGTTACCCGGAGAAGCTGTGGATGCCCCATGCCTGGAAACATTTAAGGCCAGACTGGAGCTCTGAGCAGCCTGAGCTAGTGGAAGGTGTCCCTGTCCACAGCAGTGGGGTTGGAACTAATTTATCTTTAAGGTCCCTTCCAACCCAAACCCTTCTATAATTCTGTGATATTTTTAGTAAGAATGGAGATATACCATGGCTTGTTGCCCTGATCTCTTGCTGGGCCTGGTGGGAGCTGTGGCTCTTCTGCAGGAGGTGCAGGTCTGCATGGGGCGGGGCTGTGCACACCAGTAGGTGCAGCCAGAGGTGGCTGTGTCCTGTGCAAGTAGTGTGGCTCATTAGGGTTGGGGAAACTGCTGTTCATATGGTCCCAGGGTCCTTGCTGACCATTTTACTGAAGGGTGGAGGGTCATGTCAAATCAGCTCTGGTTGGGGTGCTTTGTGTGCTCCTGGAGCTTGTGCCTGGGTTTAGTTGCACTAAAAAGAAAGTCAGTTTGTGTGCTCCAAGGCTCCACCGCAATGTGGGACAAGAGGTGTGGCAAGGGGGGATGACTGGGACATGTGTCAGAGGTACACTTGTCTCTTCATCTAAATAGTAATTGTTAGGGTTTTTTGCTCCCCAGCTGTTCAGTCTCCATGTGTTTTTGTAAGAGGTCAGTCCTGATTTAGCCTGTTGAATTTGTGTTCCCTGGCTATTGAAAGGATCCCTGCAGTGTCCCTAGCTTTTTGTTTGTTTTTGGCTGAAGAATATCACTTAGTTATAATTCACATGATATTGTCTGTCACTACTAAACTGCAGTGTTGCCCTTGTCAAAACTTGGCTCCAGCAGTTCACCAGAGTGGTGTGAATGGTGTTTGAGTGTGCACATCTGGTCATTTTGGAACAGGTTTAGTATATTCTTTTTTGTGCTAGAGTTTAATTTACAGCTGGAAAGCAGACAGACACAGCATTAAATTACTCAGTTTCAGATAAATGCTTTCTTTATGACTGCTTTGTGAAAATGATTTATGGCAATATTCTCTATCCTGATATGTTTCTTCCCCTTCTTCTGCCACTTGCCCAAAGTCTGACATCCTACAACTTGTTAGTCTTTGCATCTGCTTACCAAGTATATAATTATTACATAAGCTGAAGATATGGATTGTGTAATTAAAGCAATAAACTGAAGTAAAAATTTAAATTGCGTATTTCTTGGCAGTTGTGGAAACTGAGAAAAATGAAAAATTGAACTTTTGCCCATAAGTACCAGCAACTTCTCTGTCCTGCACTTGAGGAATATTTTTGTAATCTGTTTCAATACTCTTAAAATAAACCTAGGAAAAGGGACTTCCAATGTCTGGGAGAGGTAGAAATTGATTCAGGACAGGCAAAATTAGAATTTTTTTTCTTATAGAATTTCACTTGGATGTGTTTTGATTAGTAAGGCCATTTTTCAGAGGGGGGCGTGTGCAAAGATAATTACTGATCTGGCATAGATCTCAGTGATGCTCAGATTTAGCATAGTTCCATTTTCTAGACTTACAATAATAAACTGAAAGCATTTATTTTCCCTTGCTGACTTAGATCTTGGTATTTCTTTCTAAGTAAGAAGTGAAGTAGAGGAAATGGAGGGTGCCTTTTGGCCACAATTGCACCTTTATCTCTGTTCAGCTTTTGACCTTGTCACTGGTAGTGTCTGTGCCTCTTGCATCTTCTCTGAGTGAAGATGTTAAGGCTGTACCTGTTTTACTGTTTACACAGTCTTTGGGTTTTCTCTCTTCTAAGCCTGTGAAAATGCTTAGTGCACCTATGTGCACTGGCACATATATAACACACATATAAATATAAATAATCTCTTCTACATGGTCAGAGTATTTATCTAGTATTGTAGTCCTTCTGTCTTATGAAATGCATATGTTAGATTTGCTGGATATTCTATGTGAATTCCTGTTGAACTTGCTAGGTGTCTGTTACAGCTCATAATAAAAATAAGTCAACTCTTCGTATACAGCAAGTTTGGTCTCTGTCCAAATGCTGTCTTGAAGGCTCTTGGTTGTTTTTAAAGTGCAATTAGATTTCTTTTTTTTCTCTGTTATGGTGGAAGATTTTTGACAAGTGTGGTGGCTCTTAGCAAGAGGTCAATGTGACTGAGGTCATTGATAAGCCTCGCTGTTGCAGGAAAAGAAGAGCACGCCTTTTGGAGCACTTTGTTATCATCACTGCTTGTTCAGAGAAGGATTTATTGGTGCTTCTCTGTTCTGTCAATGTGAAAACCACTAAAATGTTCAAAGCAGATTAATAATGACTTTTGCTCCTTGATCTGTCACTTCTTTGTAACTGCTTTATTGAGAGATCAGAGAGGGAAGTCCACCAGAAATCCAGTGAAATATTTGGGGTACTGGAGTGTATGAGAAAGGAGTTGGAAGAAAGAAGGCTGGGGGTGAGGGGCTGGTCTAATCCCCAAATCATAATGGACGTGTGTGGGAAAGTGGAGGTAAACACTTCTTCTATGTGCACACCACAAGGACAGGGGACAGTTGTCACTTGTTGCAATAAAATAAATCTTTTTATTCTATGTGCACACCACAAGGACAGGGGACAGTTGTCACTTGTTGCAATAAAATAAATCTTTTTATTGGACGTAAGGAGAAAAAACTTGTAGTGAGAGTGGTTAAGTGCTGGAAGTCACTCAGGTTGTGGAAACTTTGTTCTTGGATATTTTCAAAACTCCACTGGTAACCTAGTCTAACTTTGAAACTGTCCCTTTTGTAAGCAGAAGATTGGACTTACCTCCAGAGGCTCCTTCCAGGTGACTCTGGCTTCATTTGCTCAGTTCATAACACACCTTTGTAGGGTGTGTATGGTCCTGTTTCTTCACTCATTTCTCCTGCATCCCTTCCAGGGAAATACAGACACATAACTGTGGGAGAGAAATCCCTGGCATGAAAAAACTTTCCAGGCTTATTATCAGTTACTTGAGAAGATCCTGTCAGACAACTGATCTTCCAAACTATTGCCAAACTTCACAGGGAAACTTAATTCTGTGATTTGTCACCACCCTCTAGGTGAAAAAGACACAAGTAAAATTTTAAATAGATACTAAATATCAGTAGGAATATGTTCCTATAACTCTTAATAGCTTTATGTGACCTTGTGGTCATATATAACCTGTCATACATAACTTTTTGCAATGGTCTGCTGTGAAGACTCTGCAATGAGGTCAAGTTTCAGCTCTTATTTAATACACTTTTGTCCTCTCCTCCCACCTTATCATACAGACTGAGAGCCTGTTACTGTTTTTTGTTGATGGCCAGCATCTTCTGAATACTTCATTAATGGAAGATTTAGTCCGAGTGATTGTTGTTTCAGCATTATGTAAGGAGTCAGGCCATTGTATGAGAATTCATTCACGTGATCACTGCATAATGCTGAAACTGGGCAACTGCAGATGGAAGATGGAAGTGGCATCAGTCAACACAAGATGATTTTCCATTTTCACATTGAAATAGCAAACATTTATTTTAAAGGGTTGATGAAATTTTAATAATTTCTCTATAAATTAGCTAGTCAAAGTAATTGCTTCACCTGTGACCATCACTGCTAAAGGATCAGGTCACTATTTTAAGTTGTCAGAATAAATAGTAGAGCCAGTTAGGTATTTTCCCCAGTTTGAAAAAGTATTGTGTTTAAGCTAAGTTTTTTTTTTTTTAATTTTCTGCCACTTTGAATAATCAGTGACTCTTGTGTTTCAGTTAAACATAGAAAGAAAAAAATAAACAGGATGCCTACTACAGTGCAGATTGGTAGCTGGGAGCTTGTTCTCCCTGCTCAACCACATAAAGGATCTCCTCTATCAAAGTTGTCGGTGCCACCAATCTCTCCTCAGGCACACTAACTACCCAATGGAGGGAGAAACCAGGGAGCCGTGGTGCACCTTGATCCTCTGTGCCACCACAGAATTTCCCAACTCTTCAGGTGCTTCCATGTATGAATTGTGTGATGTAACTGATTTCATAGACACAAATAAAATATTTGAAAGTATTTTTCCTTGTTGCTGGATTAAAAGCTGTACAGATTTTTGAAGTGTTTCCACAGACACTCACTGAAATTTTTTCTGACATACAGAATAACTCTATTGAGTGTTGTGAACCATCGATACCGGGTTTTAACGTCTTGTGAAAGTGTGTCTAAAATGTATCTGTTGGTTTTAGGCAAACTGTCATTGAAATTTGCCACTGTTATGTGATTAAGGTTGTTGTATTATAGGATCAAAACTGGACTTTTCCTGAATGGAAAAATTGCTTTAAAGAAACTGATGACCAAACAGAGCAAATATGTATGTTGGATAGTTACATTTGTGGAGTGCAGCCAATACCAATGTGTGGAAAGAATTGCATAAGTCTTAGGAGATACTGGAAAGATCTGGCCACTAATGAACTATAAAATATTTTCAGAAATTCCTGGTCTTATTTTTATATTTTCTATTACTTTCTGTGACAACTTTAAGGACAGAGATGCCAAAAATCTGTGGATAAAAGCTGTTATGCATTATCCAGAGCATTATGGCACCATTTCGTTAACTTCATAGTTAAACAAAGAAAAGTAACTTCTACAAAATTTCATTTTAAAGGATTAGCATATATGAGCATAAAACAGGAAAAAAGGGCTTAGTTGTACTATTCTTGAGTCAATAAAAACCCCAGCATGATCGACCTTATCTTACTGACCTGATGAGAAATAATTGTTATGCTTTCAAAATACTGTATGGCTGAACAGCAAAATACCAAAGGAATTACCCTTTTCTGTCATGTACCATGCAGTAAAAGGATCTGAGTAGCTGAAATTGGTGGAGAAAGCCTTTATTCCCTCTGACTCTTTGGATCAAAAAGGACATTGCAATGTCCCTGTTCCTAAAACCCCCGTCAAATGCTTTTGAGTGGGTCCTTGCTTCACTTTGAAAGATGGGAGGTGTTGTCAAGGTGGTAGTTCAAGTCATGAGATGGGGCAGGGGTGAATTGTTGAGGCTAAGAGCTTCTCCTCCTCTCTTCAGACCTTTTCAAATGTCTGAGATTGCCATTCACCTCTGATGAGTACATTTCCTTTAAATGCTAATCTCCTGTCAGCTCTCTAATAGATACATGGCTGTTGGTGAAAGCACTTGTAAAACAAAAAAAGGTGAATTAAATCTGGTAATCATGTCTCCATAAGAAAACACACTGATATCTATCATCCCCTTGCTTCTCCCCCATCTCCTTGCAGTCTCTGTGCAATTCCAACGCACATTTGTGTAGCTCCTTCTGGAAAATCTCTGGAGATTGACAGTGTGAGCACCTCCAGGTGACCTGATCTGGTCCTTACACCTGGGGTGGGCATTTGTCTTTGTTTTTTCCATTATTCCTCTTCCCTCGATCACCACTTCCTCACCGTTTCCTAATAACCAGTCTAAATTTCTTTTTAAGCCATCATTTTAAGCCAACTGTACTGTCTGTCCTGCGTGAATAGAGAGGATGTTGCGCTCTGATCCTCTTTGCAGAAACCTTTCAGACACTCAAAATCTTTTGTCATGCTTCTTTCTTTTCTTTATAGACTATCAATCTAGTGACAGAGGGAAGTCTATCAGAGTCTAAAAAAATGAAGATATCTGTGAACTTACAGGTGTGTTCAGTAACCAATATGTAGCACAAGCAGTTGGGAAAAAGCATGTGTTACACTTTTTTCCTGTTGATCACTCTTACCTTGATTTACATGGCCTTAATCTGTGATGGTCAATTAGTGACTCATAATGCTCAATAACACATAACTAGACAGAGGAGAATGACTTAGAAACAGCTGAGAGCAGTAGTTTCATATAGTTGCTTGTTTATTCTTGCCTATCCAGTACAAGCACTGCCCATAGGTGAATTGGAAAGGTGGGCTTGCTATGCAGTAGCTGAGGTTTGTGACTCTATGCACTCAGTCCAGACCTGAGCACTTCTTCATGTATGTTAGTCTCCACTACATCTGCAGTGAAATGCTTCTGCTTGAACCAGAGTGGGGGATTTTAATCTGGCCTTGCTTGAAGCTGCTGTTATCATTTTTATGGAGTGCAAAGGGCAAAGAGAGGTATTTCTGCTGCTTAGGCTCAAAAAGGCCTGCTGGTTCTGGTAAGCATCCCCATCCAGCATCCAGAAGCAGTGTCAGAGAGCCAGGCTAGAGGATTTGTGGTTTCATGGTTTCTTTAAAATTATATTAATGAGGTGAACAGTGCAGACTGCCTATAGAAGTTCTAGATGTTCTTGCCTGAATGTCTTCCTGCTCAGGAAATAAAAAATGGCTTTTTAATGAAAGCTTCTTTTGGATTAAGCAAAAGCTTAATCCAATTCAGAGTGGAATTTATGTTGGTGTGTATAAGCTCTGAAATAAGTCTTGGCTTGAGCTGCATTTTTTAGTCCTGTGACAAATTATAACTCTTAAATTGAAAGAATCTTGTTGGGGGGGGGACAGATGTGGCCTCTTGCATGTTTTCTGTGTACTTTCATCAGCCAGTAGTTGTTCTAAGGAGGCAGTGGGGTATAAGGATGGGGTCTTTGTATATACAGGAGTTGGAGGTGATGACTTAACTGGGGAGAAAACAGAGGAAAAACAGCTGGCTTCTATTAGTTTCTCCTATCAGAAATGGGATTTGACATCAGTAGATGAGGCTTTATTGTGAACTGCAAGAGGATGTAGGGATGACATCTTAACCCCAGCTTCTTAGTGAAGATTCACTGGGATTTCTCTTTGCTGAATGTCACAGCACTTTACATGACACCCAGGAAATACTATCATATTATTTACTGTTTTTTCACTTGTGCTCTTCTGAGTATGATAATGAACTTCAGACTGAAGAGAAGAGTTAAAACAAAACTGATTAATACATGGAGAGGTTCTGAAGGCTGCCTGTGATGAAGCTTGCTTTGATGTCTTGTTCAAACCTTGGTCAAGACATAATTGAAGCCCTGATCCTATCTCCAGTCCCTTTTCCCCTTGATGTGGGTGAACTCACACACCTGCCTATGTGACTGAAAACCTGCTCACTTGGGTTTGTGGTGGCCTCTACTGGTGTTCCTCTGCAAGGGAAAAAAGTCATGAGCCCAGCTGTTATAGTTTGCTCCTTTGAAAACAATAGTTCAGAAAATCTCTCCTTGTTAAGTGAAGATACAGAGAGGGAAGATGAAAAAAGCTCTTCTAGCGCATCTGCTATTGTGGCCCTTTGAATCAAGCCCTACTACCAAGAGTGCAGCTCTCAAAGCTGAGTGTTGTCTGCTGACCATTACAGGTTTGTTCCCTCCAAGAGCCGATCTGGCCTGGCAGAAACTCATTTTGAGCCTCAAAGCAGTTCCTGCCAGCTCTGGTGCTGGGTTGCAGCTGCAGGCCAGCTGGGCTCAGGCAGCTGAGGGAGTCGAGGTGCTCTGCCGTGTGTGCTCTTTGGTGAGCCTCACTTGCACTGGATCAAGAATAGCTGCACTCTGGCCTAACCTGTTCCTGCCATTCCAGAATAATTAGATCCCACAGGTCATGAAAGCTACTTAGAAGCCTTCCAGCTGTCATGGATGAAATACAGTTGATAAAATCAAGAGAGGCCTTGAGCATGTATCACTGAGAGGATGCTTTGAATTGATGTGAGTACAGGGCTCTTCCCTGCTCCTGCTAGGCCAGAGAAAGCAACTCAATGGGTTTGCACACCAGGGGAAGCATGGTGGGAGAACTTGAAGCTGGGGCAGGAAACATCACTGAGAGGAGTTGATGTCTAGGTTGTGTCTCCATCCTTCTCAGCTGAAGAGCAAGGCATTGCTGAGAGCAGCAAAAGGCCTTCTTGCTTCAGGTTTAAATGACTCTTCACATGCCTGTGAACGTCAAACTAGGACCTGTTTGTAACCTTTTGCCAGTAAATTATCAGTGGGGGAGAGGGAATCTGTGAATGGTTTGTCCATAAGGTGTGTTTACTTTTTTCTAGGAAGTAGAAAACTTCCCAAGCTCTGGGATGTTCTGGTCCCTTCTCGCAGTTGTAGTCTAAGGAATGTGTGGGCTCCTATCTTTGTTGGGTTTTTTTTTCCCCTTGGATGCCCAAAAGTTGACTCTCAAGCTGTTAGAGCAGGGTTCAGAGCTTCTCAAATCTGTCTGTGAACTGAGCTGCTATGCTTATCTAGCTCATGAGGATGGCAGTCTGGTGCAGAAAGTCAGACTGTTGAAAAGTCATGACCCAAAAGCACATAGTTTGATTTTGAATGTTGTGCTTTGAGTGCATCAGTTTTGCCTCTTGATCAAGAGTTAAAAGTTACATACTTAGGCTTTTTATCAGAAAAAAAATGCAGGCTTTAAAATTTGAGTTTGTAATTTGTTTTAAGCAACTTATAGCTCATGTTTAACAGTCGAAGCCCTGTTAAAAGCACTGAATATCATGAGACTTGAAATCATGAGATGGCAGTGTTGCTTCTAGCAGCTGATCTCTTTGGCAGTGCTTCATTTTCTAGGTCTCTGTGCAAATGCTTTTTGCTGGCTAAAAGCCTTGTATTGACGAATTACAGCCAAGGCTAAATGCATGATTATTTCCACTATCTAACCTGTTTATAACTTTAGTGTTGCTTCTGGATTTGTCAGTTGAATTTCTCATAGGCACAAATTAGTGCACTTGTTTTCGTGGCAGCGCATAGATTTTGAATATGGTTAAATGTTTTTAAATTACGCTGACATCTGGGGATGTGGGTAGTGAGAACACGTTTCCATGTTACCAGCTAACTTTAGCCCTGTAGCTGAGGAGACTCTCTCTATCTAACCGTGTGGGGTGGCAGAAGGGAGCTCTGCCATGCTGCCGTGCTCTGGCAGGGCTGGCTGTCAGGAGTGCCTGAAGGGACTGGCCTCTTGACTGATGTGCTTCAATTTAATCTAACCCATTTTGACCACAAGGGCATTGTTGGCCTAAGAGCAACCAGGGAGCCTTCCCTGACAAGTTCAAGTGGTCCTTAAACTCCTTCTGGCGCTTCTGTCCTTAGCTTTTAGCCTGCGTCTATTTAGGCAAGCTTTGAAGGAGGGCATCGCCAGTGGGTGTGAGGGTACCCTTGATCTGGAGCTACTACGTCAGACTAACGCAGGCAGTGCTTTATCAGCTTGTGTCTAAGTGTTTGAGATTTAAATGTGTAAGACCCTGCCTCCTTGGGATTGCCAGGTACATCAAAACTCAGCTAACATTTGCCACCAGAAGAGGTTTCTGTGAAGTCAGTGTCACATGCTTCCTGCTTATCGTGATCTGCTGGCACTGTAATAACACCACAGTGCTTCTATATTGAGCTTAAAAAAGGTCTCAGCTTATTTATGCAGCCCTTTAAACAGGATCCACTCCTTAGCAAGATCTTTCTCTGTGGATCAAAGAGTAACTATACCCTTTAGGCACTTGGGGTTTTTTCCCCCAAAGGTTTCCTGCAGTTTGTGTCCTCAAAGGGTGACGTTTTGTTCCTTTCAGCTGGAATAATGGCTGCTCTTGCTGGACTTGAATAACGTTGATGTCCTCTGAGCAGAGGAAGGCAGAAGCATTTCCTGGCTAGACAGCAAACCAAACTGGCACAGGGATAAGCTTTTAAACAGCTTGCATGCTGTGTGGGCAGCCTTCTCCAGGGAATGCAAGGATGAGAACTTCAATATATGGAATCTTTGCATGGAAATTAACAGCCTTGCTTTACGCGAATATGAACGAGAGAATAAGAACTGGCTATGGCTGAGCACAGTGCTTCAGAGCTACAGCAAACTCAGGTAGCTGAGCTTGGCTGCACGATACCCTGGTGGCCTCTTGGTCCCTTGCAGCGCTGCAAGACTGTGGAAGCAATGAAACGTGGCCTAACAACGTCAACTCAGGAGGAAAAAGTACAAAAACGGAGGGTTGAAATAGAGCAATGAAATGTAAAAATATTCCTTCCTGGAAAGGGCCTTCCTGCCATTTAGAAAGGAAAAGAGATGTGCTTGCGTTCTTCTGCCAAGATCCCCAGTGCACATTGGCTTGGCTTCAGCACTTTTTAATAGAATTCAACCTCAAGCATTCCAAATGAGCAAAGAAGAGTTGAATTAATTTAAAGGACTCTCCTTCCTTTGAAAGACAGAGATAACAAAAGAAAAATTCATTATAGATATGAATGAGTTGCAGATACCTGCCTGTGTCTTGTTTTGGGGCTTTTTTGTGTCACTGCAATTTGTGCGCTGCTGTTCAAGCTCTGTAAGATCTGTCATGGTGAGGGTCAATTTTGGAAGGTTGTAATTTACAGGATTTCAAAGGATTGAGGATTTCAGGAAAAATTTCAGCTATAAGTTCCAAGTACCCACTAACAGCTTTAATATGGCAATTCCAAACCCTCAGGGAGTATAAGGGGAAAGAGATGCAAAAAATGTCCAGACTCACTTTCTAACATCTGCTTTTGTCACTGAGTCAGAATACCAGGTTATTGCTCTGACACAGCTGGGCATCATTACTTGTGTTTTTAAGCAACATGAAATTCCTCTTCCTGTGTTCCCACAAACATCATGCTATAGATATTTATTCTGTGTATACATATGGACATGTTTATGTCCTAGGGGATAGATGGACTCTCATAGTGCCTATTTTCCCATGCTATTATTTCAAGACTACTTGATGGCTACGAAAGATAAATCCCCAAAGAGGAAGATATCAGGTCTAGCTTCTTTCAAAGCTTGTCTCAGGCACAATGCTCATTAGTTGAAGGGAGATTTCTTGTTGTGTAATGTGGGTTTGAGAAACCTGAAGGGGACAGCAGAATGTTTTGTTGCTCCACATAAAAGAAAATAATTTTGTCCTCCCAGTTGCTCCACCTAATTTTTTCAGTTAGGTGTTTGCACCAGGCTGTGTGGCTACCATCTGTACTGGAGATGGGATTTAATCTCCATGAAAACTTTCTGAGTTGACTTACACAGAGTACCTTCAATGACGGGTTTGTTAAAACTTTGTCATCTTGTTCTCAGAAATGTCAAGTGAGGAATTTCATCTTGATTTTCTTAAGTGGCTTAGCCCTGGCATAGCCACGGTGCTACTTAGTCTTCAAGGTGCCTTCAAGGTTGCAGTGTCATAATGGCTTTAGCAATATTGCTCTCAAAATGTGCCTGTTAGCAATTTTCAGCATTAATGATAAACAAAATGAAGTGAATTTATATAGAAAAACTTTACAGGGAGTTTAATCTTCTATCACAGGGTAGAAGTGTTTAGCTGATATGTAACTTTTCGTGCTTTAAGTGTTGTGAAATTTGGGGGTTTTTTTAGCAAATGTCCTGTTTCAGAAACTGTTGTAGCTGGTTAACAGTCAATGTGTTTGGTTCAGTTAGTTTTGGAACCAAAATTCTATTTGAAGTTTTTAAAGTGCCAAGACACAACAATATTAAAGTGACATCATCTAATAACTTTGGGCATTTATGAGTAAAAAGGGGGAGGAAGGGTATGACATTCTGTGCTCAGGACGAATGACTGGGAGACTGACTTGGGTTCATGTCATGGGTTTGTGTCACATTGAATTTAAGTGTCAGTGCCTTAAGTTGAGGATGGATAACACTTGTTTCACTGATGAAAAGGAGCTTTGAATGGATGTTGTTTTTGATGTGCAGCTTCCACAAGCAGAGTAGTACAATGTCTGTGAGACTGTTTCAGGTAACAGTTGACAGTGTTGCAGAGTGTAGATCAAACAAAGGTTACACCTGAGTTTGAAAATTGCTAAAGTTGCTGCTGTTCTCCCGCAGGTGTTGGCTGTTGCAAGGGTGCTGTGGGACTACAGCATTATGACTCAGAGGTGCCACCGTATCTCCTCCAGTGCTGTTTATCCATCTGCGCTGACAATTTTCTCCTGACTTTGTGCAGGGATGAAAGGAAAAGAGACAAGTCTAGATCTGATGATTGGCTTTATCATTCTCATACTTCAAAGGCTATTGCTTGTTCTCGTCACCTTCTGCACTATTTATGTTGTATGTAAATCATCTGATCCACATTGTGCTCCTAATAATTCTCAAGCTGTTTGCCTGAATTGCTCATCACTGTCCTTGCTGCTATGGAAACAAATTATTCCCAGTTTCATAGGAAGAACATTTTCTTTTTCTGTTACAGATTTGGTTATGATGCATCAGAAATTGAGAGTCCATGCATTGTTCTCTATAACCAGGTGCTTTTGGAAGAGATTTTGGAGGATGGGTGATGCTGCCTAATATTTGTTGTTTGTTCCGTTTGGAAAATCAAGTGAAAGAGGCAGGGGATGGGTATTCAATCATATTTGCTGCATTCTGTTAAGGGAAACATTGCCCAAAAGTCTTGCAGCAACACGTCATTTTAGAAAATGAATGACTGCCATTGTCTTTTGCTTGTCCTTTGCATCTTGACGACAGTATGACTACTGTGTTCCCATTGACTTTTTCTATGACAGCATTGGGAAGCCACTATTTATTTCACAGAATCACGGAATATTCTGAGTTGGAAGAGACCCACAAGGATCACCGAGTCCAACTCTTAAGTGAATACCCCAACAGGGATCAAATCCACAACCTTGGCGTAATTAGCACCATTTTCTCACCAATGAGCTCTTTGCATCACTGTGAGCAGGAAGTGATGAATGGAAAAAACAATCCCTTTCCTAGTCCTGTGCATGCACTAGAGGGATCTATGCTGGTATAATGCCAACTTTTGCCTGCTCTTAGCTGACTTGTTACTAAGTATTTTCCCAAAAGCACAAAAATTTATTATATTGTTTCTCCTTTTTTATGTGCGTGAACAATGCATGCTTCTTATGCATGTGACCCTTTTCTTATGCATAGTGAAGGGTCTGGAGGGGAAGCTGTATGAGGGATGACTAAGGTCACTTGGCCTGATCACCCTGGAGAAGAGGAGACTGAGGTGAGTCTACAGCTTCCTCACGAGGGGAAGCAGAGGGGCAGGCACCAATCTCTTCTCTCTGGTGACCAGTGACAGGACCCAAGGGAATGACATGAAGCTGTGTCAGGGGAGGCTTAGGTTGGCTATTAGAAAAATGTTTTTCATTCAGAGAGTGGTTGAGCAGTGGAACAGGCTCCCCAGGGAAGTGGTCACAGCACCAAGCCTGACAGAGCACACGAATCACTTGGATTCTGTCGCTGGTGCTCTCAGGCATCACAATCTATGGTGTGATTCTTGGGGCTGTCTTGTACAGGGCTAAGACCTGGACTGTGATGATCCATGTGGGTCCCTTCTAACTTAGAATATTCTGTGAAACAAGGTATTCTGACAAGAGCTGGATCGTTACTCAGACAATTCTGTTGACTTTCATTGTACATTTTTTTTCTGCACAGACTTTCTGGTTCTTCATAATGGTGCCACATTTCTGTGGAAAGAGCTCCCTGTCTGGAAAGGTGATACTTAGCTAAATACCCCTTTCCCTATCAGGCCATGATCTCGAACATCTAAGTTTCAGATTTTGATAAAATGTGCCCTGTTTCACTATTGCTTTGTCCTTTTAGTCAAGGATATCCCCTCCCACCAGTTTGGGTTTTGTTTTTTTTTTTTAGTTCAGCTTCTGCAACTTGTCTGTATAGCAGAGGATTCAGTCAAGGCTGACAGCAGCCTGCTTCCTTCGCCTCGCACAGCAGGAGCCTTCTCCCTAACTGAGCATTGTAGGTGCTAATGCACTAATACCTTTGCTGATCGTGACAGCTGACAGCAAATGACTGCTTCTCAGCAGAACAAGAGTGCCCTCACACAGCAGAGCTGCAGGGTGGGCACATCGGTTGCATTTTTGCATTTCACCAGATGGAGCAAACTTGCATCAAAATGGCTGTGGATTCCCATTCTTGGTACCTTCGGTCCATTTTCATCCTGCTGTTATTGAGTATCTGTGCTCTGGGTTCTACCTGTCAGCGAAACTGTGGCACTGTTTGATTTCAGATTTGGGGAGAACTGCTGCTAACAAACTGAGGAAAAGGGAGAGGGAACAGAGGAAATGAGGATCATTTTGACTTACTGGGCTCACAAATCAGGTCCTTGAGTGACAACTGAAATACAGGAGAATGAGCTGCATCATTCCCACTCTGTCTCCCCCTTTTAATAGTTTGGACCTTGAGGGTATATTGTTTTAAGCATATCTAAATTAAATGCTCAATTTTTCATCCTTAAATTTGGCAGGAAATGCTTCAGAAAGATGCTGCCTTTTTTTCTTTCTCTTTTTTTTTTTTTTTACATTGAGTGTTTTAATGTAAGAAAAGAGAATTCTAATGAAAACAGAAAAATTGCAAGCAAATCATTAAATTACATACTAGCTTATGACCTGTGTCTGTCTCATACCTAGCAGTCCTGAAGCTAAACCTTGATACTGGACATGGAAATGAAGATGAACTCTTTGTGATCTTTGTGATTTACAGCCACTGAAACTTGACAGTGGAACAAGAGAAGAGAAGGCTGTTTTGTCTAACAGTACAAGCAAGTGAGAGTGCCCAGTGCCCTGCCAGGAAGATCTGGATGTGTGGCATGTGCTGCCATCCTGTTTTGAGGCGGATCAGGTGCAGGGCTTAGCAGACGCTCCCAAGCACGAAGGGCTGGGGGCGAGCGGGTGAAACACTAACTGACTTGTGTTGGCAGATGGGAATTGAGGCACTCATTAGTCATGCTGTAGGCTCTTGTTTTGCAGTTTGTTGTGATGAAAAGAGAAAAAAGAGTTGTCTTTTGATAGCTGCAGAGGACTTTTAAATACTGCAGGTTGAAGGCTGCTGTGCTTGAACAATGTTTTCTTCTACAGCATTTGATCATTGAGACAGTTGTCTTGCAGATCAGAGAGACATACATGATGGGATTAGCATTATCAGCTCCTGTTGATTGCAGAAAGTGCTGGATTTTATTTGGGAATAAGCAGAGAATGGTCCAAAGAGATTCTATTCTAAATGTTTTTTCTGTAGGTAAGACCTACTTTCACCTGCTGTGTAATCATACTTTACTGCAGTTCTCATCTGACTGAATTAGGGTTCTGTTCCAGTAAAAAACCAGTCAACTGGAAGATAAACAATTTGTTTTTTTCCAAAGCCTCTTACTTAACTGTAGCTATTTGATACCCAAATGTGTATTCTACATCTGTCTTCGCTTGCTCTCTCCCCAGGAGGCTGTAATGTGCTTACTTAAGAGAAGTGTTGCCTTGCTGTTCTTCAGTGATTCACCGTTTTGTGTGGCAATTGGGTCTAGACCTGTGCTGTCTGTCAAAGAAGTATAAGATATGAAGCATGTTGTCCTGGTCACATCATTTTAATTTTAGATCACAGGAGGGAGGAGGAAGACAAGCAAGTCTTTCCAGCCACCTACATCTTCAGCGTTGAAGTCACAAGTGTCTAAAAGGGTGTTAGTAGAAACGATTAGCTATGAAATCATCCATGTAGGTTAATAGACAGGTAAATATACAATGAAGTGAAAAATGCCATAGAATTAATAGTTGAAGAGACATGAATATTTGTAACCTTGCTAATGTCTGTGGCAAAATGAAGTACTCTGGAATAAATTAGAATAACAATGAGAGGAGTAAGCTTATGAAAAGTTTGAAATATATTCTATCAGAATTGGGCAACATTTCTCAGTCGGTCATATCTCAGAGGTACACTTCTGCCTGAGAAAACATGGTCAAGCCTTGTGAAACAATCCATCCAAGAGAAAACCCAATTAGTGGGCCACTTTGCAGTGCTTACTTGGTACAGAAAAATGCAAAATTCCTCCACAAAGTGAGATCAGTTTAAAGGGACTAAGAGCTGGCAGCCCCTGGGCAAGAGACTTCCAAGCTCGGTTTCACCCCTTCTGCTGAAGTGTAAGTAAATAGAAAGGTTTAAAACAAGTGTTCCTCAGTGTAGTAAATGCAGTTTCACCAAAGTCTTTCACCAAGTCTTCCTCTTAAGATATTAAATGTACTTTCCCCATGCTCTCTTCTGTCCTTGGTGCTCTGCAAGCATTGGAAATTTTTCATGGTAGCTGTCAGCAATTACTCTTTGGGTTGTACTGCTTGTCACAAATACCCTTCTAGCTCTTACAGGAAGGGACATAAACTGCCCTGTTTTAGACAGTTCAGGTAAATATGATATTTGGAGAGGATCCCAGCCTGCATTGTTCTTGAATTAAGGGAACTGGTAATTGTTGTTCCATTTCCTTGTTAGCTGTGAGTATCCAGTACAAGAAGCTGATGGCTGAGCTTTCCAGGAATGGTGCCTTTGGGGTGCTTAAATACAAACCAAGAAGCCACATTTGTTTATCTCTTAAGGGACTGATTCTGCACATATGTGACCAGGGTCCTTGCAATGCTGAGGAGAATTAACCTGACAAAAACTGAAGCCCCCATCTTTGAATAGCTCCTGGATATGTGTGCAGTGCGGGAGCAGCTTTTTTACATGTGTGTGGGGGGGAAGAATTGAAGCATTCGGTATTTCCAAAATGTTCTAACCATACTGTCAGTGTTGCTTAGCAGCAGAGGGTTTAAAATAGTGGTATTACTCAACAGTGTGAGCCACATTTGCACATGGTAATGTTCTGTGTCCTGTATTGACTTGCTGCATTACAAAAGTGCTAAGTTAATGTAAGGAAAGTGAAGATAGCTCACCTCCTCCTCTCCTAACTTGAGGAACAAATGGCTGAACAGTGACATGTCTTCCTTATAGTTTCAACAAGCAGATGTCCAGCACAGGGATGCCAGGGTGTTTAGTTCCCCGGGTGTGTGCAGGCAGACCTTACTCGTGTGCAAGGGCCTCTCACACCCCTGTTTGCCTCTGAGCAGTGTAGGTCTTGACCCAGTATGGTGTGCTGGTGCCAGCTCAGGCTGTGCCATTAGTGCAGCATCAGCTGGCTTGGGGGCTTGGCAAGGAGCAGCAGGGACAAGAGCAAGTGTGAATAACACTCAGTGATCTCCCAGCAACCTAACTTCTCAGTCCCTGTTAGTGCACCTTCCCGCCACTCACCTGCTTCCTCCATGGCTTGGTCTTCTGAAGTGATGCTGAGAGTACCTAAGGTGGAGGTGTCATTCACCCACTGTCTGTGGGAGTCCCAGTCTCCACTGCAGTCAGTCAAAGGACTTGCAGCACTGCAGCTGGACTCGCTGTCATCTCCAGAAGAGTGGAATATTATAGTGATGGAGGCAATAGATCATGGTGGCCTAAGAGAAAAGTTTCCTCAAGTATCAAGGAGTTCAAGAGTTTTGTCTTCTACAGGATTAAATTAAGGGTGAATGATGGTTAAGTTATATGGTAGCTACTGAAAAATATTATAGATTACTATAATCATTTTATGTAATATTATAGATTACCATAATAATATTATGTAAAGATAAACAGCTCAGTGTTTTGAAGAGTTCTACTATTGCTTTAGAGCTGTAGAAATACTCCCTTAACATTGCTAATGATTTTCTTAGCAAATGTGACTACATATTATTGTGTTAAAATAGGGCCATATTTTAAAGCCCTGAAGTGAATTAAAATAGCAACTGATTTGCCTTTAGTGTTTTGTATGCTGTACCATGGAAAGAAAATGTTTACCAGATGCAGATATTTAAAAGCTGACCTTAAAATAAGGCAAATATGTTTCTTAAGCGGATAGCTCTGGTTTTTTTCAATATTTAAAACCATGGCCTATTTCTTCAGTGAATGCTCATAAACAACCCATCTTAAATTATACAGTTAGAACATCATTTAGATTTACAGCTATTTTATTTATGCTCTGCCTGAAGTGTGGACCATTTTATGACAGGCATTCCCTCACACACAGTATATGAACAGTGGAGGAGTATGGCCATTAAGTGTTAATCTAAAACTGGGAGTTGTGCATGTAAAATACTTCATTCAACCACTTGCAGTTTACAGGGCAATGTTTCAAAAAGAAATGTGGTAGCACTTGTGACAAATAGCACAGTGTAAGTTATGATGATTCATTTTAATTTAGAATGCTGCTTAAAAGTTTTTTAGGAGGAGAGCCGAGCACAGTCAACGGTTTTGGGTTGGGGATAGCAATGGATTTAATACTTCCATGACTACCTGCCGTTGCTTTACTACTGTAGAGACTAAAGATACAAGAGACAAGGACACTGAAAAAATTGTCACTATTGCTTGGAAAGATGATGATTTTCAGTTGTTAAAAGAAAGCAAAACAGATATCCCATCTTAGTCAGAAAAAGGACACCTGATGTGCCAAGGGCTGATGCATTTTTTTTCCCTGGAATGATTATGAAAGACACGAAGGTCATATGAGAGACCTCGAATTTCCCCTGCACACATGCTTTGTACTTTAGAAAGCAGTGAGTCTCTTGAGATGTCAGTTGCTAAGAAAAATATGCTTGTGTTTCCAATTAGGCAAGCAGGGCTTGTGAAACCATCTCTGCAACCTCCTGTACCTTTGTTTCAAAGTTCCTGCCTGTCCTGTGCTGCCTGGTTTGCCTCTGAGCTGGCAAAGCCTTTTAGAGAGTGTGATTCAAGGGTAGTGCTTAAGGATGCACTACAAAGAGGAGGGAGCTTTTTCCACTGGGATCCCTGTCAGTGAAATGCTCTGAACAGATTCTTGGCTGGAGGAAAGGAAAAGTGGGGGATTGGAAAGTGTTCAGTCCAGCTCAGTGGTGCATAGATATTATTTACCACTTCTAGTTAGTCCCTGAACAAATAATTTCTCCATATAGTATACATGTGTGCTATAACCAGCCTTGAAATATTTATCCTGTATTTCAGAAGTAACTTGTTCTTGTGATTTCTAGTAACAGTGCTCATCTATGACTTGTTTTCTGGATGGTTTCCAATGAACAAAAAATGTTCAGGAAAGCAGCTGAATGAAAATTAGCTGTCCACATACACAATATTGTGCTTTAGATGACTGGCTGCCCTTACTGACACACAGAGATGAGCAGGATTTATTTTGTTTGTTGTAGATCAAAATCTTGCTAGAGCTTGAAGTTTTTCACAGGTTTGCAAAATTAGCTTTTAGTAGCCTTACAGGACTCACCTAGGCTTCAGCAAGTGTGGGTTTGGCCCTTTGACAGCATTATTTCTGTGTATGTGCTTGATACAAGTGTTGTCTGAAGGCTTGTGTGTTGCCTTGGGCTACCAGTTTGTTTTCTCAGAGACCTGGTGACTCCATACAGGAAGAGGAATAGGATTCCAGTTCTTTCTACCATCTTCCTTAACTAGGTTGGTTTCCTTGTTCCTTTTTTTGTGTCTGTGTGTGCTTAGGCTCATGAGTGTAAACCTCAAGCCAGTTGCTATGTTAAGGAGGAAAAAAAGCTCCACTTTCAAACTGCTGCTGGCACGAGCCCAGGTTTGCCATAAGTGTCTCGCATTAGGCTCTGAGGCCAGGCCAAGCGGAGAGATACATTTCCGGGTTCTCTCTGGCTTTGGAAACGAGTTTTACATCTGGAGACAACACTTCCATGAAATGCTTATTCCCTTTGGGCAAAAGCAGATGTGGACCTGCACACAGGCCACATCCCAGTACCCGGATGTTTGTTACGCTCTGCTCAGCGGGGTTTGCGGTAGCAGAGCTTGGGGAGCAGCACACTTCTGCTTAGACATGGGATGATGGGCGCTTCGGAGCAGCTGGGTGGGCATCTTCTTACTGGGACCCAGGAAGGGACCTTTGTCTGCATCTGCTGCCCTTAGGCATCCCCAGGTGGATTTTTGTGGTCAGCCAGATAAGTGTTGTGGTGAATGTGGTGGTATTTCTATTTGTGATTAAGTGTTGCATAAACGACACTGCTGAGGGGTATGCACATGCCTGACCTAAGTGTCCAAGTTCTGTTCTTGCGCTTTTGCACCTTGCCAATTCAGGATCTAAATCACAAAAAACAGAGCTCAGCTGCATGGTTACGACTTCACTTCCCTGAAGTTTGTTGCTTTCCCATGTTTCCCAGTTGCACTCTCTTTGCCAGCTGTGCAGGTAGTCATCAGCTGTGGGGAGCTCTTACACATCATCTCCTGTCCTGGGATGAGTTATCCTTTTGCTGTTCCTGACTTTCCTTCTTGTTGTGAAGAGAGTTTTCCTTCTTAAATTTTTCCCCACAGCCAAATGAACAATGTGGTTGCATTTTTTTGTTTAAACCTACATCTTCTGCTTCCAAACATAGGTTGGCTTTACTCTGTTTTTCTACCCTGGAGCAGCAGTTGCGAGTAGGTGAAAAGGAATTGAGCTCTAAGTGTTTCTTTCATTAGTGTGTGCTGTTGATGTTTAATTAAGGGGCAGGCCAGAATGTGGCAAACTGTGACTTTGTGTTCTGTCTCTGGCTCCCTGGTAGATGCTTATGTTTAAAACATCCGTCTTAGTCTTCCATGTTGAGGGAGAGCTTGGGATGTCACTCTGGTGCAGCTGCTTCTCCTCCAGGGTGAGTGTGCTTCTGACAGCATCTGTGTGCAAACTGATATGGTTTGGTAGGAAAAGCTCGACCTGAGGCAGACCTGGGATCAGCACCTAACTGCTGGCTGAGGTGTGCTGTTCAGTGCCCTGTTTCTTAAGTGCCTGTTTTTCTCTAGGTGGGTAGAAGTGTCTAGAAATCAGTCCAGGAGCTGGTGCTTGCAGAACTCAAGGCAGTGCAAAGTCCACTTAATATTGAGTGGGTATTTTTGGGGTCTGTCTGCATATTTCCTGGTGGTCTTCCCTCTGCAGCTGAGATGTCTCAGAGCTGCCAACACTTAGTGGTGCATACAAGCTGTAGGATGGGAGAGTGCAATGCGGTCCTAGATATCTCCTTGCTGCTTCCTGCCTCCTCCAGCCTATCTCTGTTGCTGTGGCAACTGGGAGCACCTACAGGCATGGAGCTGTTGTTGCCTATCCTTGCCTTCATGCTTCATAATCCTCATATTTCTGTGCCTCTCAGTATATCACATGTTTTAGGTCTTGGGGTTTTCTTTTGACCAAGGCTAGAAACTGCTAAATTTTTAGGAGGGTGTTTGTCTAAGACAAGATGTCATAGGTTACTTTTGGTCATGCTGTATGTTGTGTTGTGATTGTATTTGATTAAAATTCTTCAGGCTTCTTTTCTGAGTAAAGCAAAGCACGTGGTCCTGCAGTGTCCCAGTCACACGGTAACAAAGGACTCCATTGCAACATTTCATTAGAAGTCTGTGTATATCACAGTTGCTTCCATTTCCAATAAGAAATACATGAACAACCCAAGGGAAAGTAAAATGTGTTGTCCAGCTATCTGCAGCTGTCTGGAAAGTGTTTTTGTAATCCCCATCCTCTGTTTTGTTAAATATTTTCCTGTGCTCTTTTCAATTATAAGCCTTTTTAGTTTTATCAACTATTAAAAAAAATGAGAATGATACAGAATCTATTTTGCTGTCACTTCCTTTAATGTAATACTTTATCTTCCACTAATTAAGCTCTTTATCATGAGCAATTACTGTCATCTTATGCAAACAATTGCTAAAAAGGTTATCTTCCTCTAATAAGAGGACAGGAAATTGTGCTAGGGATTACAGGCCCTGTGGAGGTTTGCCAATAAATCTTCTATATAAAATATTTGTAGTCGTTGTAATTGCATACTGTACTTCATGCTAGTGCAGAATCACATTCTTCCCTCGAGTTCATCATGCCTAAATCTTAGGGCTTTTATGGTGCTTAGGTGTTTAACATGCACTTGCTTCTGTAGCCAGAAAGGAGATTTAAATTACAGAGGAAGGAAAATGTCAAATGTTTTGCTTATCTCTATTACTGTGCTGCAAAGAGTAGTAACACAGATGCAGATACAGGCCAGCAGAGGGGAGACTGTCATGCCTGAAGGGCTGTGGCAATCCCTGTTGCTAGATATGCCTGTAGAGAAAGTGCAGGCAAGAATGAGGGGCATCAAGTCAGACTCATCAAAGCAGACTTGGTTTCATGGGGACTGCAGTGAAATTGTGGTGTTTCACCTTTCATTTCAGATGAACTAAATTAGTATCATTTGTTCTTGCATCTCTTTCCTTCTGACTTGGCTTGTGGTTAACAACACAAGCCAGAGAGAATCTAATTTGGGATTGTCCTCCTGTGCTACCACTGCACCTCTGACAATAATATGCGTGTGCTGGAGAAAAATGTATGGAAACTGCACAGGTCACTGAGAAGACTTCCAGCCATTCCCACTCCCAGCTGACTCATTCTTTGGTTAGTAGGATTATTCTACCCAGGAGTCCTGCAAAATTAAACATTGAATATTAGAATACAAACAAAGGCCTTTTTTTGTTTGTTTAATGGTCTTTTGACTAATGTAATGCCTTCTTGATAATTAAGATAAAATGAGGTCTCTCAATAGGATCATTAGTTTGATGTTGACCTCAAAAGGTGGGGTTCAGAGACATCTGATGCAAACTACTATCCCAACTTTGCAAACTGTGCATCTATCTGTAGGAAAGGCCATTCTTAACATTTGTGTGATGTGCAGTGGTGGGGTACACCTCTCATAGCAGGTCTGTTCTGCAGCTGATCTGTCCAACCCTTTGGTCCTGTAGTTCATCGCCTTTTTCCTCAGCTTTCTTTCATATGTTATCTTTTGCTGGTGCAGGTAGGAAGGATATCTTTTGGCTCTTACATGGATTAGGATCTTAGTAGGCAAACTGCATTCAGGAGTGTTGCCCATCCCTTGATTCAACTCGTGTTCTTTATTACATCAGGAGCTTTCTTCTCACTTATTTAAAACATAGCATTTGAAATTGCCTTAAGTAAACCAATTCTAGTGCTTATCAAAATACAAAATTAAAATAAAAGCTAAATTTCAGGTTTATAGTATATTGCTTTAATAGAAAAATAACATATTCCAGCCTCAATTGCAGACTTTTGAGTCCAGCTCTTCAATGCCTCAGCAGGCCCCTGAACATGCAAAATGAAGCTACCAGCTACTCTGAAGCCAAAACTGGCCATTATAAAACCTCTGTAAGCTGGCTGCTAGTCTCCGAGTTCATTATGAGGGAGGTCATTCTTCCTTACAGCAATGAATGTAGCTTTTGAGTACATTTTAAAAGTTTCATTTAATCACATTGCAGATGAATTGTTTCAGTTGTGATTGCCTGATGGGAAACTAACTTTCTTCTTCCTGGGAGAAAAAAAATACTGTGTTGATTCTTGCAGCAGTTTTTAGAACTACAGGATGTGATTTCCTTGATTTCCTTTTTTTTTTTTAAAAAAAAAAAAAAAGACTTGAAGGTTTTGGCACTAACAAAGGAAATTTCCTTTCTTTTTAATACAGAGTAGTCAGTTTTCTTTTGAAATTGGTGATTATGCAGAATAATATCTTAAACAGCTTCTTTCTGTACATCTTCTCAAAGTGTTTTTTTCCCAAAATGTTTTCAGCTCCTCCATAAAAAATGTGTGATTGCAAAATGTTTTAAAGAGTGTATGAGTTTCATATTTGGCTGAAATGGTTTAAATAGGGGAAAGAAAGCAAGTTTGTTGTGGGTTTTTTTGTTTGTTTTGTTGTGGATAATCTTTCATGCCCTAATTTGAAGGGTGTGCAGAAGATGCCAGGCTCATCTTGGAGGTATATAATATTAGGGTGAAAAAACATGTCCTCAAACCAGAACACAAGGATTGCAAGTGAGATCCAAGGAAGTATTTTCTTTTCCCTGTGAAGGTGGTTAAGAACTGGAAGACATTATCCAGGGAGGCTAAGAACATCCTTAGAGATACTCAGTGTGGAACTGGACAAAGCCATGAGCAATCTGCTGTAACTGACCCTGCTTTGGCCTGGGCATTGAACTGGAAACTACCAGGAATCCCTCCCAACCTAAATTATTCTGTGATATTAATCTTCATAGTATATGCAATATCTATGGTATTGGATGAATGTGCTGTTCTATTATACAACTGTATTTTCTGCATGACTGCGGACAACTGTAGAGAAATGGAGAGGGGATGATCTTAGTAGAAGTGAGAAGTCTTCAGCAGCAGATAGTTGGTGCTGCTCGAGTCAGGAGTGCAGTGGAGCAGGCTACTGCTCGTCCAGGATATAATCCTGCAGCCATGGATCGACACAGAGGGTGTGTACAGTACTCCTCGGCCACTCTGTGAGGACTGTCATGTTGTACTATCTCTGAAAAGGTATGCCCAGCCTCGATTTTCATTATGTCCATAAAAATGTGCTGGTGAGCGGAAGTGGTAAGTTAAAAGTACTGCATAGCTTTACTGTCCCTAATGCAGACTCTTTGCCAGGACCAGTGTAGAAGAATCCTGTCTCATACCACTAGTCCCTGTATGCTGGGAAAAACAAACAGCAGCGCTTTCTAACACGTGTCTTCTCCCAGCAAAATTCCAGGACTTTTCCCAAGTAAGTATGTGCTTCAAAACATATTTGAATGTTAAATTTTCACATGACTTAAACTAAACACTTAAAGTATCAAGGATATTCAGTTTTAATCCTCTGTAATCTTTTTGATTACTTTGTGGTTGCTGGAAAGGCTATTGATTGCCTGTTGCTGGAGAGATTCAACATGATCAAAAAGGCATGGTATTATGTATTACTTTGCAACGCAATAGATCAGAAAGGGAAAATTCCTTGGCATTAACTATGTTTAAATATTTCAGCAGAAAATCATTATGGTTTCCAGAAAATATACTCTCTGTTCTGTGTTTCCTTTCTTGCTATTCAGAAGCAATTCATTAATTGAAGTTATTTTAGTTTTTAACACGGATGTATCAATGCTATCCTGTTGCAGGTCCATAGAAATTCTGAGCCATAAACATCAAAGAAATTCTATATCAATGAGGTGTGTGGTCTTGGCTGGAAGGAGATAGATAAGACAATTTAATTTCTGGTCTCATTCTTCATATTGGTGTCCTTAATGCTTCTTTTCTAAGGTGGCTAGTGACAAGGAGGAATGCAGACCTCAGGAAGCACTAGACAATGTTTATGAAAAACGAAGTGTTTAATTTTCAGATAGATCGGAAGAATTTTTTTTCTGAAAACTCAGACAAATAGTGTTGAGATGTATCTTCTACACGGTACAAAGTTGAAGAAGCCATTTAAAACTGTCACACTGCAGAGCTGAGATGAAAGTCTTTGTGGCTGTTAGCTGTGACTCAGAAAGAAATCCCTGGATTTTTTTGTCTCTCCCACAACCCTTAGAAGTGGCAAAGTAATTATTTTAATATTAGTTGTTCCTGAAGTACCCAAGCTATATAGTCCAACCAGTCTAATTAAGGGTGACTGTTGCATTCTTATTAACCAATAAGGGAAGAAAATACATAATAAAATTTTGGTCACACCATTTAAACAGTACAGAAATTCTATCATGAATAAATTATGCATGACCTAAAATGTCTTCATAAAAATCCATTAGGCTTCAAGTTGAAGTGAATGAAGCAGTGCATAGATAGAGGAGAAAGATAACGTGTTTTTTAATTAATTTAACCAGCTGTAGGTGATGAAGATAGAGTATAGATATAGTTGAAAAAGGGATTGCATCTGGAACCCAAGTGTAGGTCACAGTCTAAGAGAGGAACGAATTGCAGTTCGAGGCCCATACAGTTTGTGATGGGTAATGGAACATGAGCTCTTGGTGTAGAGCACTTGAGGAAGGGATGCAGATGATCCCCAGTTGCAGAAGTGATGAAGATTCAATACTGTGTGAAAGGGTTTGTTTCACAGGAGTTGCAAGGAGAACAGTAATTCTAGAAAAGCTGTGAGGGAATGAGGTTTTTGCTTTGATCCAAGAGCAGCTCAGTCTGTGTGGGGGAATATTTCTACCAGTGGACAGAATTTGGATTCCTAAGGCAGTGGCATAACAAGTTCCAATGTCTGGAAACTGGAACACAAAATTCATGCTACTAATAAGTAATACTCTTTATTATGCTGATGATTCATCTATGAAAGAACTAAGTCATAAATTTAAGTAGGTTCCTCATCTGGCCAAGTCTTTCAAGTTACCCGATTAGCTGTCTTTCTCCAGAAGAAATGTCGTAGCCTTGTAGGAAAGGTAGAAGACAGTGAGATGATGGAGGACTCACTGGATGAAGTCTTGTGGGCTATAAGAATCTGGAAGCTTTGTGATCTGGAGTAAGTCTCTCAGGAACTGGAGTGAGGCCATCAGATTTTTTTCAGATAGGCTGCTGAACAGCTGTCAGACACTAGCTGCCAGATAACATAAAGAATGTGTCCTGCGTTGCCAGAATGTCTAAGTGATTTTGGCACTAGAGGGAAATGTGGGCTTGCTTCGTAGTCTTTTCACCACAGGAAGGGATGATGCACATTATAATCTGTTCTAGCAGAGCATTTGTTTGGGCACCAGAGGAAACAAAAGAAAATACAGGACAAAAATCCAGATCAGTGCCCTGTGGAGAGGGTAAGACCAGATCTTGGAGGCTTTTATGTGCAGTTAAATTTCACTCTTCAGGAAACTTCTAGAAGCAGCTCACTAAATCATGTAGTACTTTCTGCTGACAGTTCTGACTTGTTTGAAGCTGTTATACATCATTGCTTGAGAGTAGCTTCTGCTGGACTCACCAAGGTTAGAGACAGGAAATTTATATGCTTTTACATTCCTTTCATCCAGCAGGCCTTCCTTCTCTTTGTTAGACTGTGCCAGTTTGGGGCTAGTGCCCTTTCACAAGTGTCAGATGTGAGTGTTATGCTTTACACTCAAATGGATGCTGACCTCCTGCTGATTTAGGTGTCCACTTTTCTCAAACCCAACCTCCTGGGGGCTTTACTCCCCTCACAGCAGGTTCACATGATTTGAGCTGCGAAATGTAGACCATGGAAATGTTGAGAGGGAAACTGAAAACTCTTGTAGTCCAGATCTTTTCATTTCCTCATGACTCTGCAGTACCACTTAAGCATGTGTCCTGTGGGTTTTGGGAGTACCAGACTCAGTCTAGCTTGCTGGGTCTTTATGTGGTACATGTTACCTCCAGTTAAATTCCAATAAGAAAGTCACCTTCTGATGCAAGTTGGTCTTGTCCCCCTACGTGTCTTGTGACACCCTGGCCTATTATAGCACTGCATCACCAGGTGTTGAGCTGGTTCAGTGGTTGTTAGGACACACTGAGGTTTCCAGGTGCCAAATCTTCCTCTAGAGCCTTCCATGTGAATATCAACTGTGTTCAGTGATTCTTCGTTACCAGCTTGTTATCATCACTCTTCTCAACTTTCTTACAAGAAAGGGATAGAGATGGCAAAAAACATCAAACAAACCTGGAAATCCTCAATTTGTAGAAATAGTGATACAGTCTATAGATATATAATAGGTAACAATAAGGAATCCTAGATTGTACAGAGACCACTGAGTGCTGTCTTGCTCCTGCTTGAAGGTGCCTCATCTGGAGAGAGGCATGAGGAAGATATCTGTGCTTGTCAACAGAGTTAACTGTCAGCCATTCCCAACTTCATGAGCTGATAGTGAAGAATTACATTAAAATAGTGACTGCTAAGCAAATTCTAATCAATTGGAAATCAAAAATTGTGGAAGGATGAATCTACTACATAAGCACAGCATTATTTGTATTGCATAGATGTTTAAAATATAACTTTCCTGCTAGTTATATTTTATATATAACCTTCCTGCTAGTTATATTCCTGAGAATCTGCTGAAGTCAGTCTTAAAACATAATCCGTTGCAATGAAACACAGCAGAGAAGTTATGATTAATTTTCTATCATAATAATCATAGTTATATACAATTTGTGACTGTTCAGCTCCGTGAGAGACTTGTATCTCTAGGAACAAAATTCAAGAAAGCCACCAAGGTTCACATGAAAGTGGGGATCAATGCACTTTCAAGTGTGTTTATTTGCTCAACCAAAAATAAGCATGTGCAAACATTATAGGGTTCAAGAGGAAACCAGTGAACCAGCTAGCTTCCCAAGGAAAGCTCTTACTGCCTATCTGTTTCCATAGAAAAGCACCTCTAGCCATTACCATATTTTGAAGGGCCACTCTTAATGGGTACTTTGTTCTGTAACTGATGTATAATCAAGAATTACTAAGAGAAATTAAAAACTCTTTTATAGTAATTCAGGAGTAGTTCAGTACCATCAAAGACGAATTATTCAATTGGATGCTATCCCTCAAATGCTTTTTCTGTTGTTGTTAAATCCTCATTTCCTTCTGTAAAGCACCTGCTTTGCTGAAGACTCCTCACATTTCACACAGAAGGTCCTCTCCCCCACTAACTCTGGGCTGTGCCTGTAGGTCAGATCTATCCTCATAAACTGGCAGTTTGCACCTCATATATTATTGGGAAGTTATTACAAACATCTTGAATTTGCTATGCTTTTCTGCAAACAGTGCTGTATTGCAAACTCCTGCATGGTGCTGTGCATGATGAAGGAAGAGAGCGCAGCTCAAAGTTCTCCTTCTTTGGGCCATCATGTGCTCTGGTTACTTCTGAGCAGCAGCCCTGTCTGGGGCTGTGTAAGTGCCTTTTGTGGTTTTGTGCTGCTGTCTGAGAAAATGAAGCAATGTGGCAAAATCTGAACAAAAATTTACCACCTTTTACCAAAAAATCTGTTTTTCATACCAGCTTTTCTGAGTCTTCAGCCTTAATTAATCCTCTTTCTTGATTATTCACTTAAAAATGAGTGAAGTGCAACAGTTCACAAAGTCAGCTTAGGTACACAGAGCCATGAGGCATGGCTACATATAGGATGATTGCTTCTATGTACTTCTCAGGAGTTTTGTGACTTGCTCTCTGAGCCTGGCAGCAGGACTGAATTACTGGCAGTGTAATGCCTTGCTGAGCTGTGATGGTGCTTTCGGAGAATATTTTGGGTATCACATGCTGGAGGGGGAGAGGGGAGTACCCATCTTCTACTTGTAGTGAGAACTAGGGAGAGTGAGAAGAAACTCTGGCAATTTCAGGTGTGTTTACACTGCTGTACCTGCATTTGTAGTAAAAGGATATTACCTGGTCACAGGCAAAATCGTTGCTTTTCGTCATCAGATGAGTCAATTCGCAAGGAGACAAAGTTTCTACACCACAAGGGCACTCCTGCCAGAGGACAGATTTTTGTATCAGATACATCAAACAGGCTGAAATTATGTCTAATTAATGACTGCATAAGCTGGCCTTGTGCTAGAAGGCCATATGTTCATTTGTGTAGACATGATCAAGACAGGCAAACAGCATCTGCAGAGATTACAGATCTGCCCCAGAGCTGCTTACTCACTGTGAAGCACTTGATGAGGGAGGCAGTGCTGAGGCCAACCTCCTGAAGTAGCACTGATACTCACTGATTGAACAGATACACTGATACGTGAATTTTCACGGCACATTGCCGCCTGCAGTTTTTGTCACTATGGGATGGGGTCCTCAGCATGTTGATTGGTTGGACGTACCTCATGTGTAGAAGGGCTGGATTGTGGTATAAATGTTCAGATACTCAGGGCAACCTGTGTGTGAGCACTAGCAAGGCAGATAGTGTACAAGTGTTTGTTTCTAAAGAGAGAAGGGAGGCAGGCATGAGTGGGAATGGCCCATCTATGTGGAGTTATAGCTGAGAGCTTTTTTCCAGTCTGTAGGAGCAAATTGTCTTTCATCATCAAGCCCACTGGTCCTGAAGATGTGTGCCATAGCTAGCAGGAGTGTATGTGTGCATGTACCTCTGTTAAGTGTATTTCTTGCCAATGAGGGAAGAGAAAGTGTGTTTTAAAGGTGGACAAATAGTAGTTCAGTGTAAAATCCCTCCTGGAAATCTCTCAGCCTTTGAGAAGGTACTGAGAGTGATTTTTAGTTGTTTTTCTTTTCTGGTTGAGAACTTCGATATCAACGTTTCAAGAAGTGAATAGGAGACTTTGGGAAGGGCCAGAGGAAAGAAAATAGTTTTGCTGTGATCCATTTTGCTAAGATGAATGGTGATCATTTACCTTTCACCAGAGTCTTGTTGTCTCAGTGGGGAGATGATGGCTTGGATTGCATAGGCAGAGTCTGGAAAAATTCTGTTGAGCTAGAAGAGAAAGGCATTTCTTTGTCCTTGAGGTGTTTTGTATTTGTCCTTTGGGATGAAGGATATGTCAAACAGGCTAATTTTGGAAAACTAAGAAGTCACATCATTTTTCTCCTGGTATTTTTGCCATTTCAGACAGCTCTGTCTTTCTAATACCATTTTTCTTCTGACTCTTACTCTGCCAGAGACCAGCATTCTGGGTGGATGGCTTCCAGTGCGTTTCTGCATGTGAAGAAGAAACATTAGCCAAGAGTCAGAGAAGGGATATTGTTCAGCTTTGTGGCCGCATATATCCTCACTGTCTCCAAACAGGAGCCCTTAAATCCTCCAAATGTGAGGAATTGCATTAGAAGATGGGAAGGTTTGTAGTTACTTGGCGGTGATCTGGAACCACTTTTACATCTGTCTGTACACCATCAATGGGCAAGTGGGCTTTTCTGATCAATTGCAGAAGAAATTGGAGAGATTTTAGTTGTCTCAGTATCTCTGTGGGTTTAGTTCTTAATTGTCCTTTTGTGCCACTCTCCTGAAGCATGTTTGTTAATCACTCCAGAGTACTTTAGCTTCTTTCAATATATTGAATTCCACTTGGATGCTTTTAAAAGTGTTTGCGCAGCATATGCCTTTCTTAGGAATATGGGAAATATCCACAGTCTGAAACAACAGTGCAGTGTTCCAAACTCAACATCCATGTTGTTATCCTGTAAATTAGTACGCACTGTGCTGTTATGTAAGTTTGTCTTGTGTCAGAATAATAAAAGCTGAGTGTACGAAAAGGCTGATAAGCCTGCCATGAAGAATTACGTTGTTCAAATTCTTCTGCCTTAAAATAACACCTGTTGCTTTACTGACATGCTGGTAGTATAGTGTGTCTTGAGAACTAGTATTAAAAAAAAAAAGAAAAAAAAGGCAATTTTTCAGGCCCTTCAGGTCTGAGCTTTGGCAGTCTTGAATTTATTATTGTTTCAGAGCTACTCTTATACAAAAGGACTTCGAGAAAGCACAGCTGTTCTGTATTTTTGGATATTAAAAATGGACAAAGTCACTTTTCAGTAATACTGCCATAGCCTCAAGGACCAAATGCAAAAAAACAAGTGCTCCTTCTGTTGGCAGGTGGGAAGTTCAATCCCTCAAAATGCAAAATAAAAAATAATAAAATAGATGGTTGTGCAGATTCTGAGGGTAGCCTGCAATGAGGGTGAAGGGACAAGTACCCCACAGCTGCCAGAGAAAATCACTGCTGGCAGTGTGCTCACATAAAGTGACAACGCGCTTCCAGCAGCCCTGAAATAAGTGAGGGGGGGAGAGGGGAAGTTCAGCCCTGCTACCACAGTTGTGCACAATGATCGCCTTTCTGGGTGCCGGGGTCACAGCTGCTGTCTGGAGATTACGTACAGAAGCACTCTTCTTCTCAGCAGAATGAGGTTTCCTGGAGGATTAAGCACAGGCTGAAAGCAGGAGGAGTTATTCAGGAGGGAGACAAAGACCGAGAGCCCACGGCCATGACAGGCAAGAGGGGCAGAAGACTGCGAGCAAGAGCAGAACTGCCGGGAGTTGCTGTTGGATGGGAGAGTCTCCAGTTAGGGATTCTGAAGTGGTCCAGTTGTGGGGTGAAACCCACTGTGGGTTTGGCATGACCTTGCCTGCTGGCAGGACTCAAGAGTGTTGTGTTCCCACTCATGCAGGAGGTGGATGGAGTCTGAAGGGCTCTGCCACCTCCTGCATCTGAACTAAAGTAATTTCTTTACTCTTAATCTCAAACTTTGTTTTGTATTCAGAAATGGTGATCAATGCAGTAATCTGAACCCCCATGTAAAGGTACATATGCACTCCCCATCTACTCAGAAAGCAATGCTTTTTGCATTTTCTTCTGTCACTGACATGTTTCTCCATACCTTCTGAGCCTGCTGCTTTGGTGCTTCCTTCTTCCCTCTTCCTTCTTATCTCTCTTCTTCTTTTTTATCTCCTTTTTTTTCTCTTATCCTGCTTTTTCACCTCTTGGGTACACACATTCCCAGGCAAGTATCCAGAATATCCTTCACCCACGCATCATGTGCCAGCACCTCTGTTTTGTGTAGGAAGGTCTTCTATATTTGAAGCCAGGGCCATCTGTCTCAATGCTAAAAAAAAAAAAACCAAACAGGTTTCTTGCAGTTTTCTGCAAGGGCAATGGCCACAGTTCTTCTGCATAATTTTAAAAGGAAAAATGCATCCTATTCTATAGTAATAATATTTGAAACTTCTGTCCTATTTATCAGTTCTAAAGTTAAGTCTTGTTTCACCTACTGGATCAAATTTCCCACAGATCCCGTATGCTAGCAACTTCTTTTTAGTTACTGCAGAATCCACTAGTGCTTTTTATAATCTGAAACAAGTGAGTGCTGCACATAATGTAGGAAAGGAGAGGTGGAGGCAGAGGAGGCTGACAATGCATGCATTCAAATGATGTGAAAGTGCAAGTGAGAAAATATGACTGTGTTGGTAGAGCTTGTCAGAGGGGGTTTCAGGCATATCATGGATTAGCAAATCATAGCTATTTTGAAGGCAAAAGAATGAAACTTCTTAAAAGGAGCAGAATTCCAGAAGGATGCTAATGAGTAAGTATTGGGTACCAGTGTTTAAATGTAATGTCATAGTTGCTGTTATTGTCCCTGCTGTGTGGATATTTCCTAAGTGCAATGTGAGTCTTAACCAAATCACATTTAAAGTTCCTATTTCCATTTGCCCTCACTCTGTAAAATCCTCTCTAAAAAGGAGCATTATCAATTAAATTGTTAAGAATTAAAATACTGCTGTTGCAGCTGTAAACAGTTCATGCTTTTGATGTTGCATTTAGGCACAAACATAAATAAACAGGAAATCATACAAACACTATTGAGAGGAGAAACTCAGTATGAGGTGGACATGTAACCTGTGCTACAAAGTTCTGTCCCTAGTTGATATGTTGTTAAGAGCAAAATGCTGAAGAGTGCTCCCTTGCAAGGAGAAACTGAAGCAACTTTAAATTTTTTTTAATTTTTTTTTTTTTTAATCACAAGTCTTGTGAAGAGTACTGATGACTGCCCACATCTGGTGAATTGGATTAGAATCTAATTAGCATGCAGAGTTTAGAAAACTTCTATAAAGTTTCAAAAATAATGTGAAAGAAAGAAATAGCTTAGCTAAAAATTCAGAAAAGAATTACTGAAATGTTCCTCTGAGGATAACTTGAAAGTAGTTTTCCTACTCCTTAAAGATGTAGCTTACATGAACGGCAACCTATTTTATTTGTTAACATTTTCTGTTCAGATAATTTGGTACATTTAAAGATACCTGTAGTACCTAATTGACCCCTGTAGCTAAGAGTCCATCTGGAAATCTAGGCACATACTGTGAAAGATCAATAAAGTGATTTTAGTGTTTGTGAAAGCAATTTTTGTGGCCTAGTTTATGCATCAAAAAGGATAATACACCTGTCCTCCACTGATGAAGTACCTCAGCAAACACAAAACGATAGTCCATTCAGTTTATGTACTTAGTTTTTCAACACTGTGTTGTAATGGCACATTTCCAAGCAAAAACATGCTTTCCCCTTTAACCTTATTCGCTTACTTATACATCAACTATTCTGTACAGCGAAGTGGTTAAAGTCAGGTTGAAATGTGGTGCAAAGGAGAAATGGAGGCAGAAACTCCTGTAATTCTTACTGTAGAGGAATAGAAATTCTTTCCTCATGTCTCTAAACTTAGGGCTTACACCAGCACTGAGAAGCAGTATTTTTGGAAAGAAAACGGTGATTCGTGAAATAGAAATTACAAATATTTTAAGATACAAATGGCTGCTTTTTTGTCTTCCTTCTCCATTGCAGTTCTGAGTATCTGCTCAGCTTTAGGTGTGCAACCTCTTTTTTTTTTCTGTGGGACTGCACAGGGCTTATTTACAGAGCATATCCACAACAGTGCTTCAACTTGCAGGGGTGAAAAGTAGAGCCCACTATGTATTGGTACTATGTATTTTGTGCCCTGAAGGAAAAATCCTAAACAATATTTATGACAACAGATCAGCATAACACTGTCAGATGATTCAAACTGTGGAAAAATTACATTTCACTTCTGTAGGGCATCCCACATACTTAGTTGCTACATCTTAGCTTAGTTGGGATTTTTTTTTGACATATATATAATATAGACATATATACACGTGTTGTTTTTTTCCTCATTGATCTATTTAGAAGAGAAATAAAATTCTGTCAACATCTGTGGTGATGTTACACTGCAGATAGAGCATAGGTAGAAAGAAAGGAGAAGTGTGTCTTGGGGAGAAAAGGGTTTATAAGTATCCAGGCCCTTGAGTGTTTCTGGGCTCCTTAGCTTCAGTGGTACAACTCTGTGAGGATGCCTCTCTTAGCAGAACACAGGTTATTTCTCTCCAGTTTGGGACCAGCTTGTGCAGCATGTCTGGGACCATGGAGGATGCCCGTGGGAATCTGCAGTGCTGTACTATCATGGACTCTGTCCAGGCAGTGCACTCCAACTAGGATGCAGTAGGATGTATAAGATGATGTGGGGAAGCATTTGCTTCTCCTCTCACCCTGCTCTATGCTTACTTGCATCACTCTCCTGATCTTGGTCATGATGTAGCTGGTGGCCCAGTTCTTCTGTATTTGGCATTCTCTGCTTTCCAACCTTGGTCGGAAAGGGATTTTCTGTTTTATGAATACGGATCCTCTCTCCAAGGGCAAACTTGAAAGGCATGGTACTTTTTTCTTTAACATCTGTGTGTCTGAATGAATTCTGGGACATTTGGAGCAGAAAATTTAGACTAGCAAATTTCTAACACTTCTTGAGAAGACTGAAAATCACCTCTGCCTTGATACCTGCAGCAAGATTCCCCAAGTCAGGGCAGTGTTTAGGAAGTAGCAAAAATAGTAATGATCCTTGAAATCAGTTTTGTTAGACTGAGTTAAAAGGACAGGAAAGGAAATGTGTGGAGCTTGTCCTGCTTCATAGCACATCAATCTCTTGTGTGAGTGTCAATAGTTTTGGGGTTTGGTTTTCTTCATGAGATTAATATAGAAGGCCAGAAACTATTTCTGCCTACAGGAGCAGGCATAGTATATCCTGAGCATTCTCTGTGTCTTCCTTTTCTCACTGAATGCTGAAGAGTGAAGCATATTCTGAGATGTTTCTATGCTATGCACTTGCACAACAGAAAACAGCAGTAGGTGGGATATTGGAGAAGTTATTAGCACTTACTCGCTGTGGAGGTGAGAAGGTAGTGTATCAGCAAGATAGTGACTCGATGCCAAAATGAATGTGATGAGGATGGTTATTTCAGCTTAGATATCATACATACCTGTTGAGGTCTGAGATAAAGCAAGTGAAGTCTCAGTAAGCATACTGTCAGAGTTCAATACCCTGTAGTGATCCAAGTTGTAAAAGCCTGCCTCATCATATGAGAGCACAGAACGCTCTTTCTGGGGCTCTTTGAAAGGAAGAGTTGTGCCTTTGCTGGCAGGGTGCTGCCCTGTGCCAGAACGCTACAGTGGATGGCGGCATGTGCTCTGTATTCATCCTTGGTCTGAATCCAGTGAATCTGAAGAATAAATGAAATTTGAGAGTATTTCCTTGATTGGTAAGTGCTGTGATTAGGTCCTTTTGGGTGTAAGCAATGTGAAAGGCACTGCTTTACCCTGGTCTGAGTTCTTTAACTTCCTTTCTTTTTCACACCCCAAGACACGGAAGAGAAATTCTGCAGGTGAGACATAGTATTTCTAAATAAATGGAGGACCTTTTTTCGCAGCTTTCTCTTTCCTTGGTTTAAATTCAAAGTTATGGCACTGTTTTACCTGAAGTTTCTTTTGATAGACCTTCACCCCTAAGAAGCCTAAAATCTCATGCTGAGTTTACGGGACCTTTTTAGTGGGCATATCTCTTACCACCTGTGGTGGGTTGACCCTGGCTGGCCATTAGGTGCCCACCAAAGCCACTGCCCTCCTCAGCTGGGTAATGCAGAGAAAATGTAGCAAAAGTCTCCTGGGTTGAGATAAGGAGAACTATATGTGAATTGAGCTGAGGTCTGTTTTATTTCATTTTCTATGTCAAGCTGTTGTGGCATTTGATTCCAAAGGACTCCTCTCAGAAGGCATGCTTACAAACTGAAGTTCTCATTCCAGTGTGGGTGAGAAAACCAGTCTCCATTTTGGTCTTTAATTCCTCTTTTCTCCTGCCTAGACTGGTTTGTTACTCTCACCCATCTGTTTATGACCTAATGAAGGCCTCTGAAGGGCCTCTTAAGTCCCTTTTCCTTTTGCTTTGACATTAGACCTTCCTGTGGTAATATCTGGCAGCCTTTTCTGCTGTTTTGCACCAAGTTGTGAAATGCCTCAGAGCATGGGAAAATGCATGTCCAGCCTTTAAGGGCAATTTTCACGTGGTGTTGGAGAAACACTGCCAAATAATGTGTAGTCCTCTCCAGCCAGATTCCTTAGTGCCCCTGAACAAACACATCAAAAGTGAACCTGTGGCTGGCTACTGGAGACTATGGAAAAGCTTTCTTGGGAGTCAGGTTGGCAGAGCTGGTGCATCAGAGAAGAGTGTGAGCCACTAGGGGTCAGACCCTTGGGCTGTGGATGCTCAGGGGACCTTGTGGTGAGAAGGGAGGATCCCTGCCGGAGGGAGGAGGATGTCTACAGTCAGACCTCAGTCACTGCTGCGCAGTTGCCATATGGGCACCATATTGTGCCAGCGCCAGAAGCTCTGTCATTGTGGTGGAAATCAGGGAGTGAAATGTCTCTCCTGCCAGGTTGTGCAGATCAGCACGGGCTGGCACTCTGTGGGAGGGAGCGCGGTGCTGTGTGGGCCCCTTGGCACGTGGCAGGGTGGAAGTGGATGGTTGAGAGCAAAGTGCACGTGCAGAGCAGACACTGTTGAGTATCCTTGAGTGTTGCTGCAAAAGAAATCAAGGAATAGAGATGGATCCTCATCCTCAGGAAAATTTCCTGAAACAGAACAGAACAGTCTGAACAAAGCATATATTTCTCCTACAAAACTCCTTCTGCAGGCTGCAACCCAGGCTTTTTTCTGAAGAGCTTTTATATCCACCTCACTTGCAAGCTGCCTGCCTGGGATCTCATTGGCATTCTGCTTTTCTGCTGTAATCTCATGTTGTTAAGGAGTGTGATTTTTGTTCTTAGCTGTGCCACATATAGAAGATTACATAAATACTGTGGAAATTCTGGGAGAGGGAAGGCGAAGAAGAAGAAGAAGAAAAACCAAACCCAAACCACCAAACCCTTCCTCTAAGAAGCATTTTGACTTTGTAATCTTATGTCTTCCTCTCAGAGAAAATTCTGTTCAATGTAGGAGGAAGGCAGACATGCCTCTTTACCAAGAAAACTGCAAACTGGCTTCCTAATGGTCCAACTGTGTTATTGAGCAATTACAGATGAACACACTGAGCTGAGGTAGATTTATTCTCCTGGCAGCTATTGCCCAAAGATGGTTTGATGCAGGAGTGCTTTTTCCTCCTCTTCTGTCTGTGCTGAACTCATTTCCATCTCCTTCCTCTTGCCCTCCTTTCCCGGGTAAATAGAAATTCAATTTCTAGGTTGAAGCCATTTCAGAAAGGCTGTACTTCTCTACTACAGCTCTCCTGTTAAACTAAAGGATAATTCCAGGATAAGGGGAAGACGGTTTTTTTGCTTCTCCTTACAGCACAGTTGGTTCAGTTTCTCATTTTCAAAACTGATATTTTCAACAGTGTACCCTGGGTACAGGAGTAAAATTGAGCTGTGAATACAGGACCCTTTCTACTGGGTTACTGTGAATATGTTCGAGTTCCGAAATCCTCGATGACAGGGTCCGTGCAAGTGCTGAGGGCAGCCAGACGAGCTCTCTGGGAGTGGACCCTGAGGTGCAGTTCCGTGGAAGCAGTGCACAAACACCGGGGTCCTCTTTGCAGTATCGAAAGATTGTCTTTCTTTTTTCTTTTAAAATCTGTAACCAATAAAATAATAAGATTTTCCCGGTCCTGCTTCCTTCTTTACAGAAAGAGCGAAAATTTGTTAAATATGCTTGCAACTCGGGACAGAGAGGGGGACTAAAACTTCAAACAGTGCGGCTAAAAACAGCCTGGGCTGCTTTTGTTTGGACTTGCAAAACGCAGCAGCTTAATGCCTCCATTGTATGCAGGGGAAAATATGCTAATTCAAAGCACATTTCCCATCAGAAGCCCTTTCAGGCCTGTCATCGCTGAGATATGAAGGATGATAAAAGCGGGAGAAGGGGGAGGCCCGTGCTCTGGGAGCGCGGCTCCGGGCATTGTGCGGGGAGCGGCGCTGAATGGGGCTGACGAGCCCGGTCACCCGTGAAGGCCCGGCCCGGGCGGCTTCCCATGGGCGCCGCCTGCCCCGGGAGCCCCCCGCCGGGGCCGGGGCCGAGGTGTGCGACACCGGCCGCCGTCACATGTGCACCTGTAACCCGGTGCTTCTCCCCGGGTCACACGGACAGCTACTTTCTGTTCACTGGAAGTGCGGTTTGAGCTGAAATAACAGATTTTTCATGACAAGGCCTCCATCGCTACTTTTCCAAGTTGCTGATGCGTGCGGGGTAGTGGTGCTCACTGTAAAGAGTGGCCTTCAACTCGGGAAATGGGGGATGCAGCACCTGGCGTGACTTTTTTCTTTTCAATTATGCAATAGAAGGGACTCTGTGAAATGCTACTTAGTCTGTAATCATATCTATATGATTATATTTGAGGTTGAAATAAATACATTCATCTGTGTTTGGTATGTATTAAAAATCTCTAAACACTAGTCTTTAAATACTGACTGATATGTATAAAAGCCTAGAGTTTGATTTTCTTCCTTCTCTCTTAAAGTTGTGAAAAGATCTTTAAATGATGGGGTTTGTCTCAGGACCCTGTTGGTCCAGAACTGGGGAGAAGCTCAGTTTACTCAGGAATACAATTTCTGTTTTCTTTTAAACATGTGTGAGTGTTGCTTTATTGTAGAGAAATTGGGATTGAGTGAACCTGACTATCTGATAACGTTGCTATAATATTTGCTTGGAAGCAGTTTGAAATGGCGGTGAAAATTTGGTTATAGTTGTTTGTTTGGCTCTATAAACTTGCAGTGTACTAATGGCAAATTAAACTAAGAAAATGGGCTTTTGATTGCATTTGCAATCTGGTGATGTTCTGTTTGCAGTAGAAGTATGTGCTACACTTGAACACACAATTAGTTTCTGAGGACCATGGCTGGAATTGAGTGCTTATAAATACTTTTAAAGCTGTGGCTGTTCTTCAGTTTCTTCCCTGTACTAATAAACTTGTGAACAGGCAAGTTGGGCTTGGATGATTTTGGCTGGTCATGAGAAGCTGTGGTCTTTTTCTGCAACCTGTGGGCAAGTCTCTGAGCTGCAATGGGAGGAACTCTGTCCCATGTTGAGGAACATGCCTTTGGTCACCTCCAGGATAATGAGCAAACACTTGACATAGTAAGGTTTTTTTCCACACAGAGTTCTTCTTACACACCAAAGAAAGAACCTTAGCCAGAGCCTTGGCTGTTGTTTCTGCCTTATGCTTTTCTCATTGTTTTAATTTTAGGGTTTTTTTCAATATATCCATCCCTTCTCCCTTTCCCTGGTTCCTTATCTCCTTTTTTTTCCCTCTCCAAATGGTGCAGAAAGGTGGAGCGGATAATTATGCTTCAGGAATCAGTAGTAGTGATATATATGGAAGACATATCTGTAGTACTACTGAAATCAAAAAAGCCTGGGGCATTTTCAATAACGAATGTGAGGGTCTCCATAGGAAACACATAATGAGAATGCTCAGTGTTTACACCTGGGAAGCTGTGAGTGCAAGAGAAATGCTTGCAAATGTGCTGAAAACCAGAGAGTAGAAATAAAATGGGATGGGAATGATACAGAGAACAGATGAAGAAAAGTAGATGCTAAATGAATTTCACTCTGAGTCATGACAAAGTGCAGAAATGATGCCTTTCAGCTGTTTAAAACAAGTGAGTGTCATGTTTGGAAAGAAACAGAAATGGGGATGTAACTAGGCATCGCTCAAAAGAGAGCCTGGGTGGTGTTCAGCCAGCAGGACTGGAGGCCATTCCAGAGGCTGGGACCCTGCTCCTTCTGGAGAAGCTGCTCCTTCTGCACTGACTGCAGCGGGGCCCTGGCCATTGTGTAAGCCCTCCTTTGTGCCAAGCCTCAGAACCTGCCGGGCCGCAGAATGGCTCTTCTCGCGAAACAACTGAAAGGGTCCAAGCTGGAGACACTTGGAAAATCAGGCGAGACAAAGTGTTGGAAATGTGTACTCTAGGGAATAATCCTGCCCTGACAAGGGATTTTACTTGACAGCCTATCTGGGAATCCAGGCTGAAAGCTGCTACTTTGTCCTTAACTCACCCTATAGCACTTTTGTCTCGGAGCCCACTTTGTATGCAGGATCACCTACTGCTGAGGTTCAGCAAAAATCGAGGTATGATATGTTCCAGATGGAGCTCCAATCTCATTCGTTGTTAGCAGGTTAAGTCATTCCCTGTTTATAAAGGTAGAGGGGTGGAGTTTTTTCTTAATTGTTCTGAACTCACTGAGTGCACACTTAGTTTTTATGGATGCAAGTGAAAGACCCGTAAAACACTTGAGCAACTTGAGCAACCGTTGTTTGAGCAGCCGTTGTTTGTTGTTCACGTCGGTGCTCTCAAAGGCTTTGCAAAGCACAAGAGAACCACTACTTTAGACATGACTGGGATCCCAATCACTGCAGCTGGAAAGAGGGGACTGGAAAAGCTAGACCAGAGAAGTTGCTTGGCACATATTTAGTCGATGAGTTAATTGAACTCTCTCAAAGTGGGACTTGTTAATGTCCTGCTGCTTTCCTAATGAGGATATCTGCTGTTGCAAAGAATACAATGATTAATTGGGGACCTTTTCGTTAGTGTCTTAACTGAGGATTTCATGACTAGTGTCTTATGTGTGAACAGAAACTATATTTTCAATTCAGCAGGCAGTCCGATGCTGCATGACAGAACTGGTCCAGGGTCTTTCCCAAAGTATAGTTTAATTCACTGGAATGGGAATTTTCTGTCTTGGGGAAACAGCTACAGTCGTCATGACTTACAAGGTGCTGAAACGTCAAACAGTGAATTTCAATACCTCATACCAGTCATTATTTTGATGCTTTCTTTTATGTCAACATTTTGACTGTTGAGTTAGGTGGGCTTTTCAAAATATTGACATGCAACTGCCAAACAATCCATGCGTGGCTCTACGAGCAATGTATGGCAGAACCTTGGGCTGCTGGGGCCAGGTTTTCAGCCCAGGACACCGAGATGGGCAGGTAACAGTGCTCCCAAGGTGTGGTTTAGCTCCGCTGCGACCTCCAGTCTGATCTTGGGTGACTGGGTTCCTGAAACCTTGAGCTGGAGGAGACTGTAGCAGTCTGTAGCACTGGAATGGCTGTGCATTCACAATCAAACTGAATACCTATTGCATGACTCTGTAAATTCATATGCATTCCTCGTAGTGGTTCCAATGATGCTCGTATGGTTTACTGTTCAATAAAAATACATATATAATTATATGCATTTTCTTCATATACATATGAACATGCACACATACATATTTTCTATTTGTGTACATACCCACACGTCTACATCTGTGGTCTAGGCATGGAATCATTTGTGACATTCTTGGAGGATTCTTCATCCTCGTCCCTCCCCATGTGTACCTCCAGTACACAGTGTGAGGTACCCTTCTAGAATGAGTGCCCCTGGTTTCTTTTTGGGGAGCTGTCGGGTTTTACACTTCTTTTTATTTCCCTGTCTTTTTCCACGCTTTGTGAAAAGACTGGACTGAAGCCAAGACTGAAAAACAAAACGAGCACTGAATAGATGAGAGATTGTAGGTGGGATGCTGAAGTCTATGCGAAGAGTGGGAGGGCAATTTTGAAAATCAGAACTGGATGTAAAGTTAGCAGAGGATTGTCTGATTATATCTGACTTCGTGGACCAAAAGGGTGAGTTTGTGTCAAGGCTGAACTCAGTGACATATATTTATAAATAGAGAAAAAAAAATCAACAGGTAGCCTCCCAATACCAGTCCTGTCTCAAGCTCTTGTGTTTTGAGATGAAGCAGCTGTATCAACAGGAGTATATTATAATGATACCTTTGCTGCCTTCTAAATTGCTGGCAGAAATAGCTCTTCTACAAGTACAAGAGGCACTTCTACTTGAGTGCTGGCAAGTGCGACATAAATATCTAGGATGCTATTTCAGTATGTCCAAGTATTCAGATGCTCTAGTTAGTTTTCTGAGATGGCTTTGACAACAGTATTGAAGAAGAGGGTTCACAGCAAAAGCTACGTATGTTGGATTGTTTTCAAGGTGCAGAATTAAGGCAACAAAGACAAAAGACTTGAGCATATTATTTTCCTGCTGCACTACAAGGCAGAGGCATGATAGCTGAGAATCTCCCCTCAGTTGTGATGGACTGAGGGAAGCAAAAAAAGGCAGTCATGTGTGCCAAAGTCAAAAATTTAAAATTATGGAGGAGCATTTAAAGTACTGTTGAAGGCTTCATGTATTAGTCATGTATGTGAGGATCTTGCCACTGATGAAGGGAAAAATGTATGTGAGATTGGGTAACTCAAAGCCTTGTGTTGCTGCCTCATTGTAAAGTTGAAGTATTTGAAACCTGCCATGCAGTACACTTGCAGAAAACTATGCCATAAAATTGTGGAGCTGGAGTAGAAGCTGAAGACAGCCATTGGAGCTGGAGCTCTGAACACTTGAAAGCTCCTTCTGGGGCAGGTGCTAAGAAGTCTTTGCTTTAATTTTCTATATTTCCATGCTCTTTCTACTTTAGCCTAAATGGGCTCTAGTTTGTCACTGTATTTCTTCCTGGCTTGCCAAAAGCATAGTGCTACTCCAGGCAGACTCACAGGAGAGGGATGCAAGAGGTGATGTTGCTTCCAGCTTAGTTTCAAATGTATCCTATTTTGTTTTCATTTTATTGCCTTGGTCTGAAGTCTTTGGCATGGTTGAGATTCCTGTATCTTGTCTGTCAAGAGTTTTGAATTATTTTCCCCAGAATTTTTTTTTTAAATACAATTTTCTTACACCCAGGAAAATGTTACTAAGGCCCTTAATTAGATGAGATAAATAAAATCCAGCACTTAAAAAATTATTTATTTCCTTCTGTGCTGTTGACTGCCTTTCATAAGCAGAAATGAAGCTCCCACCTGCTTAAGAACACATCAACTTTTTCATTCATTTTGACTTTCATTATAGTTCTTCAAGCTTTTTTATTTGGTAGACTTCACATCTCTGCAATCTGAGCCGTCTTTGAGACTAGAACTTGATGAGACTGAGCTACTAGAAAAGTCATACAGAACCATCTATTCACTTTCTAAGGGATTCTTTTCCTTTGTGTTCTAACTGAATGTTAGCCATTGGTGTATGCTCTGGATCTGGGCTGTTTATTACCTTTGATTCTCCCCTGTGGCTGTAACTGCAGTGGTGCAGCTGGAAACGGGCTGGACAGACACATGTGTGTAACCCAACAGCTGAGTGACATCTCCTTTGCCTGCTGCTTGCCACCAGGCACTTAGCTTGGCAGCAGCCACTGACATCTTCACCAGGCTTTGTTAAGGCAGTCACAGCCCTGACACCTTCACACTCTTAAGGTTTGCTTACCCTCCTGGACTTAGCTCCATTGCTTAACTCAGTGATTTTCTTTGGCTGCAGAGATAACCACTATCCATGCTTAAGCCTTTATTTTTGCTCTTTCATGCAGAAATCCAAGATTGAGGCCCCAAAGTGCAATGCATATTCATGTCTGTGTTTTATACTGTGGTAAAAGTGCAGGGATTTTCCACTGTTATTTGTTAATTAATTTGGATTTCATTTTCCTAGTAACCTAGTAAGTGTGAAAGAATGGACTCCAATTTTAATTTTTTTTAAGTACTTACAAGATATATGACTGCTGCACAACTGAAAACTTGTCATGCTTTGATTTTATCCACATGGAAAGTTTGCCTGCTTTTGCATAAGTATTTGGATTGGCTTTTATAAGCAAGTCTTTGGTAACTGGTTTAAAGCTGAACACAAGCAATTACATGGCACCAAGTGGCTTCACGTGTATTTGTTCTTTATCTTAAATATTTTTTTAAAAAAGTATTCTACAAGTTGTCTTTAAAATGAATTGTTTGGACTATGTGTCACTCTTGTTTGAGGGACAGTCTCTGTACTTTAACTTCTGAGTCTTGGTTCTCATAGACAATTTCAAATTGCTCTTCAGCTATGTGAGAACACTCTTTATTACAGCTCTGTGAAGCCTTTGTAGAAATGGCAAGTGTGTATTCATCTCCTGAAAGCTTGTGAAGAATTTGCTGTAGCTTATGGTAGAGCTTCTCAGCCTTCAGGAATGTAAACTAGATTCAGTGACATTAAAGATAGATGTTCAAATGGAACTGGTACATGAACAGAATAGGGGTTTTAATATATTTTTTAACTTCTGCAATTGTGCTATTTTAATTGACTGAGCAAAATGATTAAATGTCTGGTTTGGCTTGGTTGTTTTGTTTTTTTTTTAACCTATATAAAATAGATGTAAGCCTTTTTTCTAAAAACTATTGCAGTGAATGTGACTTGGTCTGCAGTGCCTTCACATACTTTCCTCCACTGCTGTTCATCCTTAGGTTTGGCAGTAGGCTCAGAGCTGTGCTTTAGGAGCAGACACCCTTGCTGCTCTGCCCCTCTCCTCATTTTCACTTTTATTTTGTTCTGCAAACAAAATTCTGGGCTGAACTCCTCAAATGTAATTAGCTGCCTGCCCTAGTTGCTGGTCATCTAAATCAGCCTGGTCTGTACAAGCAGGTTTTTGCTGAATATGTCTTTAAAGATTCTGGGTTTTTTTAATTTTTGCCTTTCTGGCTCAGTCTTTTGCTGTGTTGTCATAGGCATAAACTTGGTATCTCCCAGTCTCATCACATATTATGAAAAGGCTGTGTCTGTTTAAGGGAGGGAATATTGAATGAGACAACTTGCTGGCTGAGATTAATGCTTGAAGCACAAGATCAGCATCCACGTTAGCACTAGAGGAAATCATATAGTTTGTTTTTTCTGCTGTATTTACCAGTGCTGGTGAAGAAGTTTGAAAATCAAGAAATTACTTAGGATGAAAAGTGCTTAAAACCTATCATACATTGCAGCAATCCAGAAAATAGTAAGAAGGGAGTGGAAACAACTTTACACTCATGTATCACTGGAAGCTTTCAGAGGATGATTTTGTAGGTAGAATTAATGCTTTTGAATAGTTGGGCTTGATGGTTTTTGAAGTCTTCAGTTAAAGTTCTTGTGAAGTTGATTCTGGTATTGTGCACTGCTTTTTCATTGCCTTTTTGGGGAAGGGGTTATCCTGGGAGAACAGTCGAGGAAATAGTCTCCCAAGTCATTAGTTTTGGGTTTCTGAAACATCAGCTCTGAAGTCCTGAGCCTAACAAATTCTGCTCACCAGCAGGAAAGCATGCAGCTGTTTGAAGAAGTAGGTCTCACTAAAGAGGGGAGGGCTACAGTCATGGGTTTCCTCCAGGGACAGTCTGTAACCAGAGGTTCTGTCTAATGTATTTTCTGTTTAAATAAAGGAAATTCCAGATTATGTTTGTATTTTCTGGGTATTTATACGAATAAGTGCATGAATATTACACCACTTGAATTAGGTAATGAACAGGCCTTTTGTAACTTAGGGTAGTCAGAAGGGACGTTTCAACCTTTTAAAGTTTTACACCTTCCAGTGTAAAAGCAAAGATCATTAAGAAAGAGAGATCTAGACTGTGACAGAAGTATCAGCTGCACAATGAGGCGTTCCAAGAAGAGAATTTTATGTCAGAAGCAATCAACTGCTTTTACCAATGACTAAAATTTGTGTGACTTTCAGCAAGGAGGGTGTATTTGCTATAGATTTTCAGTTTTACTGATGTTAAATTGGGAAAAAGCACTCTTTGTAGAACCTTTTTTTTATATAATCATTATACCAACAACTTTTAGTAATAGTTAAAAGAATTTAGCAAACACATCACCCACACTTTCACCTTTTGGCTGATTCTTTCAGGGAGGGATTTCAATCTGTGTATGGATTGCTGTCTGAGCATTAGAGGAAACTTAGAGAAACATGCCTTGGCACCTGGGTGAGGTCTCTGCGGTGTCTACTGATTTGATTACCTTCAGGAACCCAACCTCTTGCCCCACGCTGGCTCCTGAAGATGCTTCGTGCCATCTACAAATTAACGTCATCCTGCTTAGAGAAAGGTCTGCTGAAGTGGGAGCTTCAACTGCAGACTTTTCCTGGACTCCAAGGAAGCATTTTAGGCAAATGAGTGACATCAAGTTTTGATGCTGTGATATGAAACCTTTAGGATATGTCCAAGACCTCTTGGCAGCTGTGCTGAAGCCTGAAGTCTGAGCAGTAATGCCCAAAGCAAAGTAACAGCTGTGTTGGCTGTGGTGAGAGAAGAGGGTTTGTGCTCTAATTTCTTGAAAGAGAAGGGAACTTTCTGTAATGGTTGGGTCTGAGGGCTTTTGTGCTTTTCACTAGGCATCTAGAAATAAAAATGCACAGCAAAATTGTGGGTGTAGTAACTTCATCCAGAAGAGACTAAATTGCAGCTACAAGTCTTTGGACTGCTTCCCTCTTCCCACTCTCCTGTTTGAATCTGTTATAGGGAACATGCAGGGTGTAGGTTTTAACATCCCCAGCATTTGCTGAATCTGCTGGGCTTCTTTGCAGGCTGCAGAAGTGGCTGTAGTGGCTGGACCACAAAGGCCATTACTCCATGCTTGCTCCACCATCCCACACACACAAAGGGATGCCTTTGGGCACTTGTGCCCTGTGCAATGTGCTGCACTGTGAGACACTGAGACAAGCAAAGTGACAGGCAAGGTTAATTAGCCTCAGTACAGCCTTAAATGATTCAGTTATCTGCGGTTTTGGGAGGGGAAAAATCCCCCTGCGTGGTGTTGCCGTGCTCTGTGGCTCCCCAACACGGGAGTGGGCTGGGGACACCTGAAGTCACCTCATGCAATGCAATGTTGGCATGGCTTGGGTTTGTTGCTCCTAAGTAGAGATTTTTTGATCATGCTGCAATCTGTCTGGATTTAGGGGAGTGATCAAACGTGCTGAACAGCAACTCTGTGCTCACTCCCAAGCATGGCTTTAGGTCTCTGGTGGCAACCTCCTTTTAAAGCCCAAGCTGTGTTTTCTTAAACATTTTATCCTTTAAAGTGCTGCACGTGCATTTTAGGTCGCTTGAGCTTGCTTCCTGCCTCCTTGCTTGGATATTTTTTTTCTTTTTTTTTTTTTCCATTATGCTTGTGAGTCAAAGAAATAATTTAAATTTTCCATGTACATACATATATGCCCACTTTTGCTTTTATGCTTCTCTCACACAGTCTTTTGCCGTGGGTGAGCAGAACTCTCGGCAAAGAAAGCAAACAGAGAGAACAGACCCGTCACCCCCCACCCCTTGAAAGAGCAGAGGGCATGTGGAATAAATCAAAATGCAAAGCATAATAACAAGGTCCCATGGGAAAGGGAGCCGTGTGATTGTGTGCCGGCGTGCACTCCCCTTAGAGACGGCGGCCGGGGGCTCACTCCACAACGGCCGGGGGCTCCTTTCTTTCTCACTTGCATCTCCCCTCCCGATGTCACCCATCCATTCACTACCCGGAGAATTGATTAACGTTTGTTGGGAGACGGGGCAAGAGGGGAAGAGCGGAGGGCAGGAGGAAGGGGGCGCGAGCGGGTGATGCTGGTCCCCACGGTGTGGCAAACCGAGGCACAGGATGGCTATTTTATAGCTGGGGACCGTGGTGACGTATAGCTGAGCAAGCTGGCACAGCTCCTCGTGGACCAGTCAGCGGAGCGAAATTGAAGCTGACAAGACTTTTCTGGCATTTTGGAAAGGACTGTAATCTACTGTAGGGGAGAACAGAGCCGCTCAATCACCGCCGCTGTAAATAGGAGACGGAAGGGAGTGAGAAAGGAGGCGAAGAGAAAAAGTGCTTTCTGGGGGGGGAGGGGGGGCGGCATTTTTGGTGGATGGTATGAAGCCAGCCATGGAAACTGCAGCGGAGGAAAATGCAGAACAAAGCCAAGAGAAAAAAGGTACCCAGGGGTCTAACAATAGCCTGTTTAAATCTTTTCATTCAGGGGGCTTAAAGAGGTTTAGGCCAGTTTTGTCACTTTTTCAAATAGCTCTTAAACAATCATTACTGCATCTTCGGTCTTTCAGCCGTCCTTTCCTGCATGGCTTGACAACAAATTAATAGAGCATCAACCTTTCTGTCTGCGTCTGTATTTGCTCTGAATCTGTCCTAACCCTACCCAAAATGATGCTTGCAAAAGAAGTCTTGTTATTGCTGTGTCTTTGACAGATTTTGGTTAATTTGGTTTACAGAGGTAGCGTGTGCCTGTGTGTTTGCATGTTGTTTTCAGAACCGTAATCTGGTGTTTTCATCGAGACTAGCCATGGAGCAAGGCTTTGCAATGCAGTGTGGGAGACTTAGGTTATAACAACATATAATAGATTATAATGTCACACAACCTTCGTGTAGTGAGCTTGATGCCAAATACTACTCTTATTTTTAAAATTCCTTTTCTGTGGTGGTATCTGGCAAATTTCACTTTCATAGAGATCTGCCTGCACTATGATAAGGGGGAACAATGCAGTGAGTTTTGCAACATTAGATTTCAGGATGTTTTAATCACTGAGAATTGCTGCTTAAATGGAGAGAAGGGTTCCATGGTAATGATTCTGTGGCAGGGAGATGGCAGCGCAGAAAGAGAGGTGCTTCATCACCAGCTTTACAGGTGATTCTGTTTGGTCTGGAGTGCTGAACTTCAGAGCATAAATTCAACTAGCAAGGGATATTTTGTTGCTGTGTCTTATAATTTAGGTCAAATAACCGTTCCTCTTCATTGTACCTGACTACTCTACAGATCGTAGCAGTAGTTGTTTGTTTGGGGTTTTTTTGCTGAATGATACAGCAGCAACAAAATTATTTAAATTTCCACTATCTTTTTACTTGAGACATAGTGTATCTTTTAACCTGCTGTGTATTGTTTAAAAACAATCTGAGTATCTCATCTGAGTATCTCATAGGTTTAAGCAGCTGATAAACAACAAATGCATTTCCCCAAGCAGAATTCTTTCATCGATTGTTAAGCAGTTCACATATAAACATGATAAATCCCAGTACTGTCCAGTAACAGATTTTGTTTTCCTACTTTGAATCTGACTCCTACTACACACTTCATATAAAATGAGCTTCAGTTTCAAGTAAATGAAATTTGTCAAGTGATTAGACATAGTACTACATAATCCTTTAGGGATTTCACAAAAGGAGGTCCACTGATGAGAGATTAAACTCTGAAAGCCATCAGTGTATATGGACAATACCACCTCACTGCAGATTTTGAGTAATTAATGTACAAAATGTCCTGAATAGATTGACTATAAAACCACCTTGAACTGACAGATCATTCTTCGAAAATTAGAGAAATTCTTTCTTCTGATTGATAAGCTTCTTTTAAACTGGAATTCGTGTTACAATAAACACTAAAGAAAGTTATCTGTATGCATTAGCAGCTGTGCAAAACAAAATGTGTTGCTGAGTGTGTTTATGATGAGTTTATGGTTTCCCTTTTGTTTGGCAAGGATGAAAGCACAACATGTAGAACAGTAAATCTGCTTCCAAGTCAAGGTGGTCAATCTGTTGCTTTCATCGAATGCAAGCAGGGGAGCCTTCTATCCCAATGTTACCACCATTTCCTAGTTTTTTCTATGATAATTTTATACTTTGGATCTGTTACATAGGTATATGTATGTAACACTTGTAGGCTTTGTTCTTGCCCGTTCTCTGATTCCTGGAAGTGATGCATAGTCTCTCACATTATGCTCTGTATTTCTAGTCACTTAAATTCTCAATATGCTTCACAGCAGAGAAAATGCAGAAAGCTGAAACAGTCCTAATTTCTGTAGCAAAACAAATAGACCAGACCCCCCTGCAAAGTTACTGCTGTGAAGTGAGCGTGGAGGAGATGTATTTGGTTTTGAGGGGCAGATTTTCCAAAGTGCTAAATCTGTCAGTCCAGTTGGGTCTTCAGATGGGCTCAGCAGGCATCAGGCACCTCTCAAATGTCAGAATTTTTCAAAAGGGCTCTTTCACCAGCAGCTCCCATGGAGGAAAATGTGCTTTTTCTCTGCATAAAGAAACTTGCAGGGAAATGCTGCTGCTTCATTTTGGGGTATAAAAGAGAAGATGACTCCTCTGTTTGCCCTCGGGACCAGATCTCTTACGTGTAATGCCTTACATGCTTGCCAGCCTTGCAACATTTGCTGCTCCCTCTAGGATCCCACCTGGACTAGGTAATGGCCATCCTTTATGAGATGTCCTACATCCAGTGATTTCAAGGCAACTGCCATAGCTTGAAGCAGTTGAAGTGCTATCACAGGGTCTTTTAACTCTTCCTTCTAGAAATTAACTGCAAAGCCTAAGGAGATAAACCATTATTTGAAGGGTTTTGAGAGATGCTCCTATTGCTAAGACTGATCAAGGGAAGATCATGAGCATTTTGCTTTGGGTATTCAAGTTCACATTCACTATGCTTTTCACTGGCAAGTTCTGGGGAAAGCATCTGCATTTAACTAATAGCAAATTGTACTTTTAAGCTAAGAGGTTTTTTCCCTTTCCCAGAGTTTTAAACTGCATGTTTCTGGAGGGTGTTTTGAATGCAAGGACCTTCTTGATGATGTGCTGCAGTTTTGTGGAATAAATATTTGGGGGCAGTTGGGTTAGGACTGCATGCTCTCTGTGTACAGGGCTCCCAGTACATGGGAGAACACTGGAGAGCAAAGCTGCTGGAGCACTTGGCATGAATAGCGAGGTCTATTTTCAATTTGAGCACCTAAAGCAGTCATATGTGAGCGGTGGTGCCACACAGGTTTTGGTTTGTGTTTCCCATCTCTGTGGCAAATGTGGGCAGCCACCTATTTTGGACTGCAGTGTAGCTGAAACAATTTGCACAAGCTAATGTGCTTTGTGAATAATTACTGATTGATAAATGAAAATTATTGAAAATTATTTAGATTTTTAAAGTTTGGTAAACTGTATAGAATTCCTATGCTGTCTTTTAACTATTTTCATGAATCCCCTGCCTGATTCAGGCAGTGATACTACCCAGCTGATGGATTCTGTGTTTATCTGACATTTGTTTCTCTGCACCCAGATGAGTGGCTGCTGCCCCAGTTTTTTTAATTGGAATTGGGACAACCCCCATGTTGATGGAGATAAGAAATAAGTCAGCTTTATGCTGTGTATCAGCAGCCCTTATCAGAGGAGAACACCATGAAAGCTGAAGCAAAATGTTTAACAGATACTTCGCAGGGCTGCAGGACAGATTGGATGCATTTTAAAGATGAAGGTTTACAAATTATTACAAATGACAGGATTTATCTTGCAGGCATTAAATTAAATCAAAATGTGAGGATTGGGCAGGCAGATTTACTGAGGTGGAATAAATAAGAAAAACGAAATGCCGTTTTGCATCAGCAGTGAAGGATATAGATCCTGATGCACATTAACAGAGACAAGAAGTTTCCTTTTTCATTTAACTGTGGGAAATACTACCAAGTTGCAAAATTTAAAAAAAAGAAAAAGAAAAAAATAGAAAATAAACCCCAACTGTGGATGACCATGGTGAATTCACCAATTACACATGGGATGGAAGAAAGCCATGATACTTGAGTGTAGTTTCCTTATATGAATACATATGATGTTCAAATTGCCTATGCTGTGCTGAGGAATAATGAAGACCAGTTTAAACAGCTGTACCAGAGGTCCCTTTTAATTGGCTCTTCCCTGCTTATGTGCTCTTGGTAAAAGAAGACCTTGTGCTCAGTAATAGCTGTGAGCTTTATTATTTTCATGGTATCTGAAGCCATGTTTCAGCTTTTAAGCTCTAAATAGACAAGTATATACTAGTCAAAAATAGAAAGAAAATACTTTCCTTCTCTTACACTGTTGCACACAGTTGTACAGTCGTGTTTAAATGAAGCTGTAAAGTGCGAAGTGAAATAAGAATGGATTGCCATGCAGTTTATTTCACTTTTAGGAAAGTTATTTTTACACAGTGAGCTTATGACATTTTGATGCATCACAGATGTATTTTTCATTACAACAAATTGAAAATAAAGTCTTTTTAAAAATATGTGTTATGATCATCAACCAAAATTTCAAATGTATCCACTTAATGTTAGGCTCACACAGTGGTATCAGAGCTGTCAAGCCGTTCGAAGATTTTTAGTATGCTACATATTTTTCCCCATTTTAAGCAGTTGATTGGTGTTTCAGATCCACTGACAACAATAACTGCTCTAAGTGCCTGAAGAATAGGACTGTAGAAGAGAGGTCCAGCCCAGGGAGAATCTGGGACACGCGATATTCTGGGGATAATAATTTGGCAGGCTTAGCAATTGAGGCTTTAATGAATAGGATTTGGTTTCTAAATAGAAGGGGGTTGAAAAATACTCAGAGAATGTACTCATACTGGTCTGCACATCCTCATGAAAGCAGAAAACCTAGACATATGTGCCATAGGATATGGTAACGGGGGGTGGGAGAAACCCAGATGGCACTGTACACGCACAGTGGATTTTGCAGCCAGAGCAAAGGGGCTAAAGAGGGGAGCGAAGAGGGGGGGAAGGTCTCCTTCAGTTACTCTGACCCTTCCCCATTTTCTGGCCAGCCTTGCTCCTCGTCCAGTGTTCATCACCAGACCATCAACGACCAAACAACACCCTCTCTTTGCTCCTATGGACTGCTTCATCAGCTGAGACAGATGAATGTCAAAAACGTGTGTTTCCTCTAAGACAATATGATAAAAGGCAGCAAGCATGAGGATGTTGAGCACTGTGAATTTTATTACAAGCATGCAAGATGATTCATCCCAATGAATATTGAACACCACAGTCACTATCCGTGTGCCTGCTTGGTGTGACATGGAAACATTGTCAGTTCTGTGGCTGCTGTGGTTGTGCAGCATCAAGGACAACCTGGTTCTCACAGGAGGCCTCAAGCCATGGGAGCTTGGCTGTGGGTGGGGGGGTATTGTAACCTAGACCAGGGAATGCAGTTAGTGCAGTTAGTTCCTCAAAAAGCAGAAGGTAAAGAAGCCCTTTAAGCCTATTTCCTTTCCCAACCGTTCAGGGTACAGTGTTCCAACTACTGCACTACTGTTCGTATCCAATTCCAATGGATACAAACAGTAGTGCAGTAGTTGTTATGCCACAGAAGCCTGGGGAGTTTTTGACCTGTGTTGATTGTATATGAGTGGGCCTGGGTGGGTCCCAGCAAAGTCACCCAGAGATTCTCTTCAACCTCAGAGGTCATGCCAGACATCCACTAAGGGCTACCAAACAGCCATTGCTAAGTGGCTCTTTGTAAGCAGTGGAAAAACTGAGATTCCTTATGGAGTTTGAACTGCCTCCTAATGAAAGGAGCCCTGTTACTGCAAAACTAGAAGCTGCTAATTAAAGAAACCAACCCCACAGAGTATTTTCATTTACAGAAATGATGCTACGAAGTTTACATGCTGTCTCTGTGTTTCAGGGTTTGATGTTTGTACCACAGCAGACAGGTGACTTCACCAGCATTCCCCCAGGCTGAGGGAGAAAAGGAGCTGCCTGCTCTGCTGCTCTGAACAAGTGCTTTTTGTGGCCACTGCAGGAGAAATCTCAAACTGTGGGTTCAAGCTAGCAGGATAGAATCTTCTTGATGTTGAAGGTTTGGTTTAGATGCTGCTGCAGTGCAAATGAAGAATTCTTTTCTTTTTGGAAGTCTTTGCAGCTGGTTATATTTAATTTTAATTTTTTTAAAAAATCTGAATCTGTAACCAGTGTCCAGTAAGTAGCTTCAAAAACACAGGGAGCAAACATTGGGGAGGCAGAGGAGAGGAGGTATGCAGTACTAGTGAAGAATTTTGTTTTCCATTTTGTATCCAATTCAATTATTTTGGCATTCCTTGTGATCTCACAAGCAGGACTGTTCCTCTCTGAGCAGAAGGAGATGATGTCATCCTGAGAGTGTGCAGTCATTTTGGAACAGTATTTTCAACACATTTTGAATTTTGTTATGCTCATAAGATGTGGAACTTGTCTTTCCTAAGAGGAAGGGTAAGCCATACAACACAGAATAATGTCTTCTGTGGAAGGTGTACTGATACCTGCTTGCTGGTTTGTGTGTGAGATGCAGAGAGGAGAAAATTGCCAAGCCACAAAGTATCCTTTAGAGAGCCATTGATACTAAATTTATGTACAAAACGCAAAAGACTGTTTTAGTATTGGAGTTCGTTTGCTGATAAAGGAGACAAATACTTGGTTTAAATCTCTAGATCCAACATTTGGATTCAAGGCCAGGATTTTTTTCTCTTCTTGACGTATGTAAATGTGGCTGTGCCAAACTCCTCACTGCACAAGCAGCAAAACCACATGAGAGAGGGACCAGGTCCAGGACCTTCCGGGCCCCTCACAGGCTAGAAATTTATGGCATTTCTACTTCTCCTGGTCCCTGAAATTGGTCTCTAATCTAGTCTACAGTAGATGGGGTTTTCATCCTCACAACCTTCACTTTCTCCGTGTGCCCAAATGCTGCTGAATTGGATTTGCTTCAGCCAGAGATGATGGTTGCTTTATCATTGAGCAACTGCAGAGGGGCATTCTGGTCTATGAGTCTCACCCTGGCAGCTTTGACCAGGCTGGAGCGGTACCAATGGGGCACATGTAGGTTCAGAAGTGGTTTGATGCTGTTTCACCAGTGGCCCCTTTCAGGGGCTCAGAAACGCTGTGTCAGTGAGTGTGCAATGAGTGTGTGAACGGCTGAGGTGAGTTACTGCATGTGGGGTCTTGTTACTGGGCTTCCTCTAAAAACATGAGGAGCAGCAGGACTGCTCTTCTTGGTCATGAACCTGGAACAAATTGCTTTTAACACACTTGGTCCACATTTTTGGATGTGAGCAGAGCCTATGTAAAGCCCACAAACTTTTATTTTTTTAATGTAAGAAAGTATCAGAGCAAACCTTTGTGTTTGCCCTACCTTGACATAAAGCAATAACCTTTTTCTTTGACAGCATTAGAGTCTTTTTAAAAAACAGGTAATGTGTTTTTCCATGACTTTACCTTCCTTTACTTCTGGAGCAGAGCTTTTTATCATGGACAAAGAAAGTAAGACATGAGAATGGGTGGGGGTAAGGAATTGAGAGCCCTTCCTTATGTGTTTTAACTCAAATCCTAGGTGGAGTTTCAGCTATTCAACCTTTCTTAACACCTGTGTGAGCATTTCCCTGTTGATCATCCCTCCTAATCTCTCCCTTGGTCTGTAAGGTTATGTTGTTTCAATTCTGAAACTACAGTGTGTTTTTTTGGGCTCTTGTTTTTAAAGTTAAATGACTGAAAGTACTGAACTAAAACTTGCTGGTGACACTGACTTTTTACCACCTAAAATTGGCAGTGATCACCAGACCAGAAATGGAAATTGGCAGGTACCACTGGATGTACAGGAGTTCAAGGCCACACCGGTACCATCATGTGCCAGCATTGAGAGGCAATGTTAGTCCTTTGGGGATTCAAGGTAAATAAAGGGCTGGGTGAAAGGGAAATGAAGAGTTCAGAAATGGTAGTAGCATAAATTTAATGCTTTACACTAGTCCTAACAATTTAAGATAAACGTTCCTCTGTTTTTCTTGTTTTGTTTGTTAAGGCTGTAAGGAGTCTGCTTCTTTCATCAATACTTGACATAAATTTGAATTTTGTTGTTAATGCTTTAAAGACAATAATGAGTCGTGAGGGACAGTTTCCTTTTAACTGTGCTGCCCAACTGCTTCAAAACTGTTTACGGATGAGATGAAATAGTATGGGGTTTATGCAGATGGATCTATCAGACTCATTGGCCACAAATGCAGAAATGACACTAAAGCAGTGACACAACATCTGACTTACTGGTATCCTCAACATGCTTCCTAGACATCATTGTGTGGTTTGGTTTGCATTTTTCCCTTGTTAGAAGCACTAAGTATGTATGTCAGGGTCTAAAAGAGGATTTCAGGTGAGGCTGTAAAAATGGTTTGGTGATTCTACATGCCTGTCCTTTCAATGTCTGGCTTGAGACCTCAAAAAGATCCTATTTAGTTTTCCTGAAGCTTTATTTTAAGGGTCTGTGGGGGAATGGAGTTTTCAAGCATCTCAGAAAGGCACCTGAAATCAAGCCTATGATTGATTGCATTGGAAAATTCCAGTCTGACTGATGGATAGCACACCAAGGGATATATATGCTCAGAGACAGCCTTTGCAGCTAGCTCTATCCAGAATCCTCTTCTCTTTATGGAGTTGATTGACTGAAGCCTGCTTGACAGCTTGTTTGCTGGAGACGCCTGCCTCCGCATCAGAGACTTTAATAGCATTGCAGGGAAATATTCACCAAAGCTTGCTGCCTCATCCTTCCCCTTTCCATTATATTTTCAAACTCTTGTGCCTTAGGATTCAAATGTTTATGTATTTCAAATCGCTTTTTTCCCCCCCAATACTTAGGCCACAAATTGCGATCTCTGTTTTCAGTATCAATATTCATTTAGACCATATTTTATGACAGGTTACTTGGGTGACAGGTTTGGGGCTGCCAGAAGACATTTCCAAACTTCACGTTTAGTCCATGTGGGATATTTTACACACAAAAGAAATGCTTCAGGAAGGAGTGGTAGATTATCAATGCTGCCTTCCTGGGCTGTGAGGGACATGGAAGGAGCAGGCTAGACCCTGGTTATCAGGGTCCTGGGCCCCTTCAGCTGTCCCCAGTGATGAGATGTGTCCATATGTGCCGGCACAGATGAGCCAGGACACAGAGATGCACAGCCTTCTGTTACAGCAGCTGGGAGTCTGGCACTTAAAATGGTGCTAGAAATCCTTGTTTAGGCAACTGAACCCTTTCCAGTCTGGCTTGGGAATCTTTGTGAACTAACAAGTAGGTAAAAGTGCCTGTCATGGAGGAATTGAGGATGAAAGGGTTCTTGTTGATGGGATAAAAAAAACCTCACCACCAGAACCTGGAAATGCCAGTTCAAGGGAAGATGTTTTAACTGGCTGCAGTTAAAGAAATTAAAAGTCTTTTAGGCAGCAGTGAAACCTCTCTGAACAGGTCTCGAATGAAACCAACTTCCATTGATGGATTAGCCACCGTGAAAATGCTGGTCTTTGCTCCTTTCCCTTAGATGGGAGGGAAAGTGTGACTTCAGTCGTAACACAAGTCTCTGCTATAGGATGCCTCCCCTCAGCACTGGCCTAGAGCTCCCCACTGCTGGGTGGCATTGGCTGCGGTGCTGAGATAACCTCTCTGCTCCTTAGACATGCCACATGGTTTCTTGGTGCCTTTGTCTCCTCTGTCAGTGTCCAGATGGACATCACTATGAGGGCACCTCTGTGGCAGTCCTCATGGCATCCACCTCTTCTCCCAGTGTCTCCATGTACATGATCTCACCTCCCTAGTTTAAGCTTGAATCCAGCACTTGAGCAACAAGGGAAGAGTCAGTGTGGGAGATTCACTGCAGTGCTGGAGCCAAGACATCCCCAGAACACCTGCAAGCTTAATGAGCCTTTCAAAATGCCTAAAACAATTTTTTTCCCAGAAAGCAAAGTACCATCTTTTTCTCTAGAAAGAGAAACTTTGCAGTAGTTGTTTAACATGAGCTTAGCTGTAGGCACTATTCCAGGTTGGGTGGGTGTTGTTTGCTTTATGGGAGCTTTTTTTTTTTTGAAACTTGCTTCCCCCAGATGCTGGAAGGTGTTTCAGCTGCTTCATGAACACATAAGGGCATGTGAATGCGGAGTATCTCACTGAAACAACCTGACTACTCCTTTGCTGAAACATGCTCAAGTTTTGGAAATTATATGGTGGGGATTCAGCTGGGGAAATACCTGCATGAAAGCTGTTGCAGGGCAAAGGACTTCTGCAGTTGCAGTTCACATTTTTTATTACTCCTCTTGTTCCATAGGTGGGTAAACCCATAGTTAGGTAAATGTCTGGGAAGATCTTTGCATCTTCAGTTACCTCTTAAACTGAGAATTTACCTTCTGAATCTGAGATCTGCCAGACTGGAATATACACACACATAGGTTTGGGCCCTCAGCTCTAGGGAGAGAGAGGTTGTGTTTCTTGTTTACTTCTTTATAGCTTAGGGAGGAATCAACTGGGGAAGCGGTCAATAGCGGTGGCTGAAATCCAGTGTGGCAAAAGTCTTGCTCTCCTGCTGAGTGCTGAGGGCTGGTGGAGGGTGAGGTGAGTTACAGCTGGCAGAAGGGTGGAGCTAAGAGTTTTGACTCCAGTCTTCCAGGTAAGATATTCACCTTTGATTAAAGTAAAAGTCAGCTTTAAAAATCATGTCAGCCAAGTATCAGGTGGGTCTGGAGGATGGTTGGATCAAGGAAATCCAAATGTCCTTCCAGATTTTCACAGAGCTATGGAAGTTGCCCATGGAACTGAAATGCTTAGGTGCCTTTTTATTTCCACACTGAGCTTGTCTAGACCGTCAGCCATTTGGATATCTTTGGCAGGCTGCCCATCGCTTCATCTTTTTATGTCTCTGCCTTGAGTTTGTCCAAAATTGTCACCTGGGCTGGCACCTACTGAAGCAGCAGCTCCTGTATGTTGGCCCTCCCGAGCATTTCTCCAAGAAGACAGAAATAAGGGAAGCAGGGGGAGGGAGGCCAGGACAAGGGCAGAAGGCAAGGAGGGTCTTCAGGCCTGTTGAGCAGTGAGTTGTTGATGTGTCAGCTGAGAGTTACAGCCCCAGTTTGGACCAGCAGCTGCCCTTGCTGGTGCAGTGTGTTTGAACTTAGAGCTCTGCATGCCAATGAGCGCTTCCATATGCTCAGGCTGTGCTGAATCCCAAGGGCTATTTTGGATAGTAAAATACTAGAACAAGTCTCCAGGAGAAATAACACCAAAGCTTATATCAACAATGCCTGATCTGCCCCTTATGTGAGAAGTCTCTTTTTTAAACCACCAGCTTAATTTTTTTCCTGCAGAAGTAGCTTAAAGCTAAGAATTATTCCTCCTCAAGAATTTCCATTGAAACCTGTTTGAAGTAAGGCCTTTTCCAAAGTATGAATTAGGTATTTTTCTTCTGCTATGGATTCCACTGTTTCATGGGCTAAAAGTAACACAGAGAAGACATGAATTAAAATAAAGTTCTGCCTGACCTTTGTCCAAAAGTAGTAAAGCTGGACAAGAGCAATTCTCTCATCCCACCATCTCAGGGGCAGCAGCATTCTTCCTGTGCAGATCTGACTCCTTTCTCTCGTACAGCAAACAGCTGGGATGGGCACTTGCCATAAGTGTATGGATGAAGTGATTCCTATTCTCTAGGTTTCACTGTCTGGAAAAGATGACTTCAGAACACCTGTGAGCTTAATGAGCCTTGCAGAGGTTGGAATGATATAGATGGGGACTGTGTGTATTTCACTAAATTTGAAGAAGGTAAACTAGATAAGGCTTGTAAAAATCCATTCAGATCATCTGTCTTAGCATGAAACAGTTTGGTTCCTGCAAGGGGAATGCAACTTTTTTTCCTATAAGAATGGTTGATTTGGGAAGAAGACATTTGAAGGGGAAAAAAAAGAGGGTTATGATTACTGCTCTCTGTTCTTAGAGTCTTCTCTGCATCATTTAACACCATACAGAAAAAACAAATCTTGCCTTGGTAAAACAGCCTTTTCTCCAATTTGGACATCATTTTTTCTTTAGTGAGAGTTAAAAAATTAGCTTTTGCTGTGGATGAACATTGATAACCTCTGAAAGGCTGTTTGGTTTGTTTGGGCTTTTTTGTTTGTTTGTTTATACGTTTGTGGGCTTTTTTGTTAATCATGTTAGAAACAAATGTGCTTGATTTTAAACCTGTGGTTACTGTATCTTTGCTGACAAATTCAGAAGCCACTTACTATCATTGCTCAAACAGTACCATAGAAATGCTCAGTGCTCTGTGGATTTGGAAAAGGGTCTGCTAATGGCTCTTCCAGGCTGTGAGATGCTTGTTCTTGGTGTGCACCAATTCTCTTGCTTTCTCTGTTGGTTTCCAGCACAGGAGGTGTCAGCAAGGACTTTTAGTTCTCTTCTACACAAGAATATGGAAGCATCTAATTGGTAACAGAGAATAAATACCTTCTCAGAAGAGGGGAACTAGCTGTATGACAGTGCTGAAACCAAGTATCTTGTCTCTGTATAAGGAATAACTGGAGAAGTTATAATTAATGCTGGTGACCTTCAGAAAGGAGCTACTTGTTCTTCAGGTAGCTGTTAAAGAGTAGAGATTGGGGTGAGGTTTACTGGATAGATCAAACTACCCCAGATCTCACAGGTTTTTACTGGAAAGAAGCGTCTTGTGCTGGCCACTTGGAAGGATGACAGAAGTGGTCTTGCTGCATTTCAGGTCTGATCCTTTGGGGCAGCCCTGACTACTGTGTTCTCCAAAGGTCACGTCCCCTCCATCACAGGTACTCTGCTGGCCAGGAAGGAGTTACTGATTAACAACCCTGGAAGAGAGGAATGCAAATACAGTGGGGAGATTATCAATCTGGCTAGACTAAAGTGCTCTTACATTAAGTTTTCTGGCTCTCGTGAGTTAATTTTCAGTATAAGTTAATTTCACAACCTCTTCTTTGTGGAGGACAAAAAGGCAAAATTAGGAAATACTGAACTTGAAAGAAAGTTTTCTGTGGAAGAGCCTTAAGAGGTTTGTGGGAGGAGAAGAAAGGATTTTCTCTATTTGAGTTTATCACTTATTTAGTCTGGTTAATGTTAATCTAGAAGTGTGGTGAGTGAACATTAATTCTAAGTAGTAACAGTTGTAGCTTTGTGTCATGTTTTGTAAATCAGCAAAATTTAAGATGAACAGGCATGGGTAAGGATAGAGCTTGAACAAAGACTTCCATGTGATTTAATGCAGAGCCTTTTTATTTTAGTACCCTTACTAAAGTGTGGAGAGAAATTTGTCACTGGCTTTAAACTTACCCTTGTAAGGTGAAATGTTTTATCATATTGTGTTGTTGCCACTGACCCTTGGCTGCAGGTGTGAGTGACAGATTTGAGAAGTTATCTTCTTGCCAAGTACTGGCGTAGTCTCATGCAGAGAAGAAAGAGGTAAATTCCAATTTTGCTTCTGAGGTATTAGTCTATTCCCACATCCCTCACTGCTTCTCCTGTGGCTGCCAATCATGCAGCAGGTAGGAAAATGTACATCCTAGCATGCAAAAGCCATTCGGAATGGAAATTTTAAAAATTAAGGTGGGTGTCAGATAGTAAAATTGGCATTTGCTTTCATTGACATAAAGTTCATTCTCTGACAAAAATCCATGGTGGTTTAGGACTCCATTGGTATTATTCATGCTTAGTATTGGATAATCTTCAGCACTGGGGAAGAAGGAGGTGAATATCAAGTACTGAGTTGTCCTTTTACATTTATTTGTGACTTGGAAGTAATGCTACTAACACTAGGCTCCTGTGGATGTGTGGTAATGAGCCCGATTTACATGTGATGGCTGCATGTAAGATTTTACCTGGTGCTTTCATTCGAGGTGTTATCTAGTGCTTTTTTTCCCTTGGATTTCTTGCAACTGTCTTTTAGTTAAAACATTTCCTCCCCACATGCTCCCTGAACCGTGGTGCTTAAGCCAGCACAGACTGTGGTTCTGTGGTGGAACGTGATGTGCAATTTCTGCCCTGTAGTAACTAGACTGGTGTCTAACATGCCAGGATTTCTTAAAAATGCATTACACAATTACAGAAAGCAAGTGATGAGGAGAAAATGATGGCCATTGCCAAGGGGAAGAAACCAAACTTCTAAGAAAAAGAAAGTGGGAACTAACTCAGTTTAGTTCCCTGAAATGGAAAGCTTCTCAAAGCTCCTTTCAGGTTTTCTTGGTTCCTGGCTTTTTTGCTCTACAGTGACCTTGACTACGGGCCAATGATTAGTACCTGAGATGCATTGAGGCACTAGTTCAACCTAGGAGGTGTTTGGAACATTAGACAATAGACTGATCCACACCAGAAGGTGTGGATATTCCTTCTTGCATCATGTTTTCTATGCTTTGCTTTGAGGGATGGCTTTGTGAACTGCCTGTCTCAGCTTTTCAAGTCTGGGCTTCAAGAACTGATGTATGATCTATCTTCCTAGAGCATGCTCCAGGAATACTCAAGGAAGCTACCTGATCCTATTGCATTGTCTTTTGTCATTTTCAAAGCACAGATTTGACCTCAGTAGGATGAAGTAGTGTCTGAGAACTGCCTCATTTTTATTTTAGGACCACTTTCCATTAATTCTCTATTACCTCGCCATTCTGAGTGTAAATCTTAAAGCTGTACTTAAAGTACCAAAGGAGGTTTAGCCACACAATCACCATTTGGCATGAGAAATTGAATGGCTAAGCCCCTGCATATATGCAGTAGGCTGTACACTGCTGGGCAGATTGTATAATTGTTCTTCATACATTGAGCAACCAATTGCCGATTTATGTACATATGTAGGTTCATCCTTTACCAATTTCCTGTGACTGATAGCTTCCAGGAGATTAAAAGAATAGCCGGTTCCTGTTTCTTTCTCTTCTCTTTATTTTTGTCCTTTAGCAATAATATTTGTGTGTGTGTGTGTGTGTTTAATAGCATTCATTCTGTAGAGAATAATCTCAGTCTTTGTTTTAGCTGGCCTCCTTCTGAGAGTGTGTTAAATCTGTAGCCAAGATCACAGGCAGCTCTGGGCAAATCATTGGGCTGTTATTAACCTGCCTCCATGGCAACTGCTGCTCACCAGCCTGAGGACAAAAAATGTTTTTATTCTGCTGAGTTGCACAAAAGGTTCTAGTGATGCCTTGCACAAAATGGCCATTGAAAGGGGAGATGCAGTGATGTGTGTTTGTACTGTACAGTTTCATATTTAAATCATTTTACACTGTTTCATTGGAAGTGGATATACAGCTGAACAGTTCAGCGTTTAGGCCATATGGAAAGTAAAAACTAGCAGAAAATTGGAGCTGAACTTATTTTAATACTACTTATTTTTGTCAGCTTGAGTTCACAGGCCTTCAGCCTGCAGTTGTCATCAGGGTGTTGGCAAGTTATTCTGTGAACATGAACTAGGCAAACATCATCCTGGGGTTTCAGTTGCACTGTGTGAAGATAGTTGCTGACTTGGAGTTACAGAGAGAGAACATAAAGGTTTCCTGGAAGGCTTTCTGATTGTTTTCAGAAATCCTCTGCTTTGCTTCAGTGCTTGTTTGGGAAGCTTGGTAAGCATATCTTAGTTCTTGATGAGCTTCAAACTGTAGCTGGTTTTAAAAGCTGCTCTTAAGCAGTACTGTTTTATGCTTGTGTTAAAATTATAAAATCGGCTATATTGCTCAGGCTAGGCATGGCTTTAATGTGCTCCTAAAGAGTGTTCACAGTGGGATCTTGGGGGAGGTCTGGCAGCCCCAGCACTGCGATGAGGTTGTATCCTGCAGTTAGTTACCCTCTGGCAGGAGGCTGTGCAGCTCTGCTGTCAATTTGAGTGCAGCACGACTGTGTATGGATGGATGCTGTCTCTTGGAAACATGCTGGTTTGGGATGCTTCATGTGCTTGCAAGCTGGCTGTGTGCTATTTCCAGATGTACCAAAGTCTCTCTGATTCCTGCTTTAGTCTTGGGGTCAAGGTGAGTAGTTCCTGCAGCTCCACATTTGGGCAGTTTTCTCTGCTCAAAATAATGTGGTTGCTTTAGGCACTTCTGAAGGTGTCCCTTGGCTTTGTTCTGCACTGAGAAAATGAAGGCCACCCAAAGTCTGTGATGCCTTTTTTAGTTGGACTGCAGAGGAAGACAAAGGGTATGGCCACAAAGACAATCTGTGCAGCTGCCAGTTGCTGAGAGGTGAGAGGGGGTCTGCCACTGTTGCCTTATGTTCAAGGGTCTGTGGATTAGTGGCAGATATTGTCATGTGTTTGGGTAAGGGATCCAACAAACTCCTCAGGGCAAATGTTCTGCCAGTGGCCTGGAAAGCTGGCTTGGTGGTATGGGGTATTAAACAGCAGTCCTGGGTCTACATCAGTTTTTAGTTTTGTCAGGCTGCTCCCATTTTCTGAAACCAACAGCTTTTCTTTTGGATCTTGTCAGTCTCTTGATTTTGCTTCCAGCTGTTTTTATTTCCTGTCATTGATAGGATCCTTCTGGAAAGTAGTCTGTGGGATCAGCACGATTTAGGTGATCACCTCTCCACATTGAGCAATGATCAGGCATTGGGTCTCCTGCTTTAGGAGTGTGGCCCGAAAGGTGGTTTGTTTTGTGCTGGGTTGTGACCACATGTGTGTTGTCTGCTGGGTCAGAGCATGGTTTCTCTTGATAATCTCTCATGGCTAATCATGCACCAGGTGCATGCATTTCTTGGATTAATTCTGGGAGGTTTGGGCCTGACCTGGGAGCAGACGCTGCGGAGGCGAACCAGCCTCACGTGTGTGGCTGCTCTTGCGTGTGAGCTGCTCTCAGGCAGATTCCCCAAAGCAGAGGATTGCTCTGCAAGGTCTGGTGTCTGAACTCAGCTCCGAACCTCTGTGATAAAATGAAACCCAGAGATTATTTCCTCTGATAGCACGCATTTGGATTTTGTTTTCCCTGTCACAGCCGAGCTGTAGTGTTTGTTCCTTTGGCAGTATTTTTGTCAAGAAGATAGTTCCTACTGAGTGGACTCCAGCTGTGGGCTAGACTATAAAAGCTTCCCAGGCTTGTTTCTGTACAATTAAATCTTGTCTGCAGTTAGTGAAGTGGCATTTTGTAAGTCATTTTGATGGTGATAGCTGCTTAAGCCTGACTAGGACACTTGCTAGTGACTCTCTGAAAGCAGAGTTTCTCACTTATGAAATAGGAAATCTTTCAATTATCGGATGCATATTTTTCCCCAGTCCCTCACGGAAGTGCCTGCTCTGCAGCTCATTCATTAGTGGGAAAGGGAGGGGGATAAAAATAAACTTGCCTCATGTGGTGGCTGGAGACTTGCTGATCTTTGTGAGGAATTTTTTGGGTGGGAAGATGTGATGTTCTCATTTGCCAGCTGCCTCCTTGCCTCCAAACGCTTTGTCCGTGTAGCGCCTTGCTGTAGCAGCGGTGACTGTCCTGCGATGTGTGACACTGGCCACTCCATTAAGCGTTGTCTTAATGGCTTGTGTTTTGCGCAGTTGTATGAAATGCACATTAATGGAGACAGCTTAATGCCATCACCCTGAAGTAATGAATTGGTATGGATTGCCATTACCATTATAGCGTAGTTAAAAGCTGTGTTTGTTTCCAATTTACATTTCCCGGCTTTGTAAGCAGATGGGTTTTCAGGCCACGCAGTTGGAAGGAACCTGGCAATTCAGCTGCAACCTCCTTATTACAGTGTTCATACAAATAGCAGCTCTGGGGGGTGTTTTGTTAACTCAGACCAGTTAAACAATGCATTTCATTTGATTATGCTTCTGCAAACTATATTCAGGGATCACTGTAAATTCAGTGTATCCTAAGCTGGAGATGTATTGTCTGTGTAATACAGCTTCATACAGGTGCCCTTGACAAAAATTGTTACACTTTGGACCCCATTAAGTTTTTCTGTTGTTAAAGTATCCGTATCCCTATAACCTCACATGGATTTGTATAAAAAGATAACTTGGGAGTACTGGGAGAGTGTAGGGCAGTTAAGTTTTTTGGACCTAAATGTATCCATCTTTCAATGAAAGAGGAAACTATCTCCTACTTTTCCAAAAGGCTTCATTGTCTTGAGTATTTGCCTCTGTGGCTCCCAGAGTGTTGCCAGCATAGCTGATGCTCCTGCCATTAGTAATGCTGAAACATGGTGAGCTCTGGATGAGCAGCTGAATTGCGATGGATCACTTTAGACAGTGATTTTTTTGCTTTTTCCATTTCATAGGCTGTCTCATCGATCTCCTCTTGATCCTGTAAAGACAGGAGCACTCAGCCCACTTTCTGGGCTTTGAGTCCATACCAGCAGATCTGTAGGTCACTGCTTTAGAGGGTGATGCTGTCTTGTACCACCTATAGATTTTTTGCTTAGCATGTCAATGCCTGGGCCTTTTATTCCCTGTGGCTTTTACCAAGTGGAGGACAAATATTCTTTTCCTCATAATTTGCTTTGCTCATGATGTTTCTTTTGCTTTCTCTCTCCTGCTTAGGTTGCTTTGAATGTTGCATTAAGTGCCTAGGAGGAGTGCCATATGCTTCGCTCGTGGCAACCATTCTCTGCTTCTCGGGGGTAGCGTTGTTCTGTGGCTGTGGCCACGTGGCGCTCACGGGAACCGTGTCTATCCTTGAGCAGCACTTCTCCACGACTGCCAGTGACCATGCTTTGCTGAGTGAAGTGTAAGTATGCCTTCCACTCCCATATTCTTCCTAACACCCTCATGCTGAGTGAGCAGAGATGGATTCAAACCTCAGTCTCCATCCCTGAGTATTAGGTTGCTTGTTTTTATAACAGCGCTTGGTCATTTATTGGTATTCACATAGAAAGAACCAAAGTGTGTGTCCTGCTAAGCCTGTTTATGTTGGGACCAGTACTATTTAATATCTTCACCAGTATCACAGAGGACAGTGGAATTAAGTGCATCCTCAGCTGCTCTGCAGATGACACCCAAGCTGAGTGGTACAGTTTACTTTACTGAGAGAAGAGATGCCATCCAGAGGGGCCTTGAAAGCCTTGAGGAGCGGGACTGTGAACCTCATGATGTTCACCAGGGGCAAGTGCAAGGTGCTGCACATGGGTCAGGGCAATGCCCAGTATCAATACATGCTGACAGACAAAGGGATGAGAACAGCCCTGCTGAGAAGAACTTGGGGCTGCTGTTGGATGGAAAACTGAATGTGAGTTGGAAACGTGCACTTGCAGCCCAGGAAGCCAATTATATCCTGGGCTGCATCCAAAGCAGCATGACCAGCAGGGCGAGGGAAGGGGTTCTGCCCGTCTGCTTTAGTGAGACCCCAGCTGGAGTGCTGCATCCAGGTCTGGGTGTCCTCAACACGGGATGGACATGGACCTGTTGGAGTGAGTCCAAAGGAAGCCACCAAAATGGTCAGTGGGCTGGAGCACCTTTTCTGTGAAGATAGGCTGAGAGAGTTGGGGCTTTTCAGCCTGGAGAAGAGAAGGCTCGGGGAGACTTTATAGCAGCCTTTCAACACATAAAGGGACCTACAGGAGAGCTGAAGAGGGACTGTTACCTGTTGTAACAGAACAAGGGGTAACAATTTTATTCTGAGAGTAGATTTAGTTTTTGTTGAGGACATAAAGTTGGAAGGGATGTCAGGAATAAAAGGGAAGCATGGTTCTATCCATCCCTCTTCAGAAGAAGCTGGAGTGGCATATGAGAAAAAAGAGAGAAAAAGCTGAAAAGATCTGCAAATGTAGCCTTTGAACCTAACCACTGGTGAAATATTTGGGTCTTTTATGTTCCTGAGGCTTCTCTGTGAGGCCAGAGAAAGGCCTGGAGTGCTGCCTCAGGACCCATGTCCAGCAGCGAGCCTGGCCGTGTGTGGCTGTGAGGAGGGGCCCCTGTGACGAGCATGGTGGGCATGGCACATACAGGGGGGCTTAGGCAGCAAGCAAGACACAGCTTTTAGGGTGATATTTGAAGACTCTGGTATCAGGGCCCTATGCAGCACACTTAATTCTTATTTTCTTTTTCATTTCTGTTGTCACTGACTCCCTTTCTATGCTTGCAGGCATAGACCAGTTTGCTGTATGCCCTCTGAGCACTGGTGCCAGTCCCACAGCAGGATTTGAGGGCTTCTCCTCTCCCCAGGACCCTCTGTGCCCTGACCTGCTCTGGGACTGCTCTCCACTGGGGTCCCCCCTCCCAGCACTGCCCGCACGCAGTCCCTGGCTGTGGCTGGGCAGTGTGTCCCCAGCTCCAGGGCATGAGCCACCAGGGCCCTGCAGCTGGACACAACGTTTGGTGAGAAAGCTCTCACTAAGCAGCTGTTCTTCAGCAAGCGGGTAACAAAACACCCTGTGCTTACATCAGTCCCCATTTGAGCAAAATAGAAGAAATTGCAGAAGCAGCAGTCACAGGCAGCAAGTTTTATGTTTGGGAGAGTTGTTGACAATGTTTCTTGTCATGTCAGCACCAGCAGCTGGGAAAATGCATAATTCCTACCAAAGCAGCTCAGGGCTCAGCTCTGTGGAGCAAAGGGGGTGGCAAGGGAGAAGAGGTGTTAGAAATAATTTAAGCCTACAGAGACATTAAAAAAGAAAAAAAAAAGAAAAATCTGATAGTAACAGACCCTTTGAAATAGACTTTTTAAACCAGTTTTCCTATTACTAATTTCTGGTAGCGTGCATTGAGTCTCTCCTGGATTATTAATGATGGTGAAATGATTTCTTCTATACTCTCTCAAATCCTGAGTTAAGTTTTTTGTGCTTTACAGCACAGGTGCAACAGATCTACCCTGTTATTTTTAATTAGTTTGGAAGACAAACAGAACAGTTCCCACATAAAAATTTAAATGAGCAATATCCTATTTTGAGACAAGGGTAACATTTAACTATATAAATGGTAGTCATCAATTTTCTTTAAGCTAAAACATTCAGATGCTCTTTGGTGATATATGTCAGCAGCTACTTAATGGAGAGTGGCAAGAACTGGAAGAAAACATCTGAGGAAAACATATTTATCCGTAGAAAGCTGGTAGTGTGGATGAGAAAAATTAACCTCTCAGTTCTGTGAATGGCTTCATCCAAAAACCATCCCAATAACCAAATTCCTTTAAAGAAGTTCTGGGGAAGTTGTGCTAATAACAAAATACAACTTTTTGAGACCAGAAGTATTGTATGGAAAATTTGGCATTCTGGTCCTCCAAAACAATTAGCTTCAGATATAGAATCTGATTGATAATATTTAGAAATTATTCTTTCCATCTACCTAAATAGGAAAAATACTGTTAGAGTGTCATTGCAGATGGTAGATTTTTAAGAGATTGAGAACTTTCTCAAATAACATCTGAGAGAAGTGCTTATGCCATGTGCCCTGAGATGATCTTCCTCTGGGTGGTTCCAGAGTACCTAAAATGGAAGCATTTCCTAAATAACTCTTTCATATTTAAAAAACAAATTTAACATTTTGAGGCACTCAACACTGCTGTGACTTAAAGCACTGAAACTACCAGCTCACTTGGAACTACCCTTTCAGGCTGTAGAGCACCCTCAGGAGAAGTCACTGCCTTTTGCTGAGTTTTGTATCAGACAAGTATTGCTGAATTTAGAAATTTTTGCAAACTTCAGCTAATTGGATTTCACAGATGGAAATGGTGAATTTCTGGGACTGCTTCCTTTCCTTAAGACAAAGGAATGACCACAGAGCCTTTTAGGTCAGTCAGGGGTTTGGCTCCAGGCTTTGCCATTTCAAAACCCTGTGTGGTCCCTGCCAGGCATTCCCAAGTTAGGTGTCAGGATTAGTAAGAGGAAAAGGAAGACCTCCATAGTGGAGGTGTGAATTGCAACTTTAACCTGGTGACTAACACCAGCCAGTGTAAGGACTGCAGCACCAACAGGGGAGGCTCAGGTGGGTGCAGGACTAATGCACATCAGCATTGCTTACCTGGGAAGGGGCACAGTCGTACCAGTGTTTTCCTGCAGTCTGCTTGCTTAAAATGCTGAGGAGCCTTGAACTTTTTTTCTAGGAGTTGTCTCTCATTTATTATAATTTGAGAGGACTGACTTTGTTTTTATAGGACTGAAATCTAATTATATAATTTTTTTCTTTTCCATTTTAGAATACAGCTAATGCAGTATGTCATTTATGGCATTGCATCTTTTTTCTTCTTATATGGAATAATCCTTTTGGCAGAAGGTTTTTATACAACAAGTGCTGTGAAGGAGCTGCATGGAGAGTTCAAAACGACAGCCTGTGGCCGCTGCATCAGTGGAATGGTGAGTGGAATCAGAAGTGGGAACAGCAGTCTTTGCTGGCTAAAACCTGTTGGGCTTGGTTTGACTCCTGCCTTTTGAGTAACAGAATATTGCTCCCTTCTTTGTTTAACTCCTTGTGGGTGGTCAGAGTCGATTCATGTCTTGGTCCTTCTTTGAACTTCAAGGGGGCTTGGTCAAATCAAAATGCTGCAGATGGGCTGGGTGGGGGCTGCCATGGCCTCCCCTGTCACAAAGCTGAACCCACTGGTCTAAACTAGACTGAGGAGACTGCTAAATTTAAAACACTTAATGTAAGCCAAAATGAAATTTGCGCTTTTAAACATGGAATGCTTGAGTGATGCTTAAAGGCAGACTGTAAAATGGCTGTGGTTTGCAGAGCTATTTAAATATCAAACTGTAATGGCTTTGACTTCCATAGTCAATTGTGCTTGAGTGTCTGAATCCTTCAACAAACAGGATGAATGAATGAAGCTTCGCAACATCTTTGCACTTGAATCAAGTATTGATTTGCAGATGGCAAAAGGCAGACAGAATAGCGAGGCTTTTTAGCAAAGCCGAAACACTTAAAGCCCTAAAGTTACCAGCCATATTCTCTTCAGTATACTTCTGTGTTAGAACAAAATTGTAAGCAAAGTTTAACTAAAAATAAAACTTCAGATTCTCACCCACGTTGTCCCCAAGGGCATGCTCTGCAAGAACAGCCATAACTATGTTTCTGAGAGAAGATTTCAAAGCTATTACTGAAAATCTGAATTCAAAGCTTGTAGTTATGGAGGAAGCTAAGCAGTATGACAGATCGCCCACGGGAAAGTGTGGGTGAAAAGAGAAGAGGCTTTTGATGTGATTGTTGCATTTTAATATACAGTCTATATCCTGTACTTAAAAAATATGTACTTTCAGCTGGTTAAATACAAAAGAGATGCATGTTTATTTTCATGAGAGTTAGCAATTTTCCACTGTGCTGTTGGGTACTTACTGAATTTTTCAAGAGCTAATAAAAATAAGGCATCTGATAATTTTCCAGTTAAGCAGCTATTTGCTCTTTTTTTTTTTTCTAGTAAGTATGGTCTTCACCAAGGAGCAAAATTAGATCTAAAGCAGTGTTTTCAAAAGATCCAAAATAAAGTAGAATATACACATCCATACATCTCATCAGTGCAGACAATTGCTTGTGCAGTTGAGTAGTTGCAGGCACATGACTATCAGCTGCTTATACAAATACCAGTGTATGGAAATATGGCAGAAAAATGTGTTTTCTTTTTTGTTCATATTTGTCCACACAATGAAGGAGAGAATTTACCAGCTGAGGAATGGCTTGGAGCTCTGGTAAGATGCATTAATGTTTGGTGGTGACAGGAAAAGTGCCTGTATGCTGCTATGTAAAACCTTAGGGCTAGAAAAAGGTTTGTGAGGAGATAAAATATTTAACAGACGAGTGACTGCAGCTGGGTGCAGGCAACAGGCTTTGGGACATACAGTGATCTTTTGCCACTTTGATCAAGAGCTCCTCTACTTCTTCTTTTGTTACATTACCGAGCAGAGTCCTGAAAGGCAGTCCCATCTTGCATAAGGTTGTTACAGAAGACAGACTTCCACCTTCCCTAAATTATTTGTGTTGGCTCTGGTAATGCAGAGTAGCCATTTCCCACAGTTATCACATTAAATGTAAATGTATTTTTTCCTGGCTATTTTAGGATTTAAAGGCTTTGTGCACTTCCTCTCATGCACACTTCCATGTACACATATGCAAACTCATGTTTTATTTATAGTGTATCTACAGAAATCATTTAAGCTGGTCCACTTGATCCTTCCCAAAATCCAAAGACAGGATTCTCAATTCTCACACAAAACATACAGGTCTGGTATATGGTGCTATCTAATATGAAATAGGGTATTCCAGTTGAGTTGTCTATAAATTAAAGTCTAGCTGGGGTTTTATGGGCCATAGTTTTGCAAGACCTTCCGCCTCCCCACACACCACCCCCATTGACTGAAACCTAACCAGTTGTTCAGCTTTTGCTCTAACACTTGCAGGGTTATTTGGCACATCTGGAAAAAACCTGTGGGGATGCAAACTTCCACCACTGCAGCATCAGTTCAGTCTCTTGGTTCTGGGTCAGGCTGAGAACCCTCCCTCCCCGAGAGCCTTTTCCATCCCTGCTGGTGTACCCTGGCACACAAGTTTTGAGTAAGATAGTAGGGCACCAGTGCTCCACTGGAAGTGAAGCCTTTCCAGTCCACCTACAGCTGAGAGAGAACAGCTACAGCTAATGGTGACAAGGGAGCCCAGCATTCCCCCGCCTTCCAAGCAGGATCCAAACCCTAGCCTCACCAGGAGGAGGGAGCTAGGAACTGATGCCAGAGCTACTGTTTCACCATAACACTTAGAAGAGGAGGGAAAAGGGAAGGGACTCAGTGGGAGGAGAAAGCTGGAGATTTCCAAAGCAATCAGCGCCACATCTTACAATCTTACCAAAGAAAATGTAATGTAGTTTTTTTTTTTTTTTTAAAGAGCAAACCCAAACCAGCAAATTTCAGTGGACAAATCCATGGTTCTTTAAGGTGAAGTAATTAATTTTCTGCTTGGCAATGTGTATTAGACCAATTGAATCTTTCCGATCTGCTGTTAAAGGTCATGGTATGTTTGCAAAAATAGGTATTTTCAAATGGTACATTTCAAATTGATTTCAATAAATCAGAGAGTATGGGGGAACTCTGAGCATTGATTCACTATGTGGTTTTGATTTTCAAGTTGTATAGAAATGCTAGTATGTTACAGTTAATTTAAAAAAAACCCCTTAAATTGATTTTTATTGGAATTTATTGGTTTTAGCCTACAACCAGCATTCCTGCTTAGCTGAGAATCTTGAGAAATCAATGGGCTGCTTTTCCATGAGGGCAATCTGTTTATTGAAGCAGACTGATGAAAAAGGAAATGTCTGAATTACTTTCTCAGTAGCACTTAAACTACCAAAGTATTTGTAAGCAATGAGAATACTGATTTTGTGTGCTTGAAAATCAAATGTTTTCTTACTTTAATTCTGAAAGTATGCTTAAAGATTATTTTGAAGCATTTTAAAGGAAAATTTAAGTAGTGTTTTCAAAGAATAAACACAAAGTGTTTCTGTTTTCTCTGCCCAGTTTGTTTTCCTCACCTATGTGCTTGGAGTGGCCTGGCTCGGGGTCTTCGGCTTCTCTGCTGTGCCTGTCTTTATGTTCTATAACATATGGTCAACTTGTGAAGTCATCAAATCTTTTCAGACAAATGTGACGGTTCCGGGGGACCAGATCTGCGTGGACATCAGGCAATACGGTACTCGTTTAATCCTGATTAAATGCTTCATCCCTTCGCCTGCCCTGTCTTCAGTAGTTTGGGCTCAGCCTTATCAGATGAATCAAAGGCAAAAGCATCTTCTATCTCTGAATGTGCTATTACTTTTCTAATTAATTCACATTACACTGATCTCTTTCCAGATACAATCAATTTAACTGAACTGACAAGTCACTTATCTGAAATGATTTTGTAGCGGTTTCCAATACTGTAATACTAGGTTTGAAAATAGATCAGCCTCAAAATAAACTGCTTGGAAACAGTGCTGAGAAATAGATTGTGGGTTTTGAACCCATATGCATATATTCTGTTCTTTCAGAAAGCTGTTTTAGATTTAAAGATGGAGTAAATGTCTGAACATTGCTCTGACAACTTTCAGTTAAAAAACCCAAAGCCTGCAATTAAAAGTTTGCCATAACCAATAATGAATTGATACTGCTTTCTGATGACAAGCAGAAATCTGAGGGAGCTGGGATAATGACTTAAAATAAGGTCAGGCTTTTCATTTCCTAAGGTGAGTTTTTCCTGAAGTTAATCTTTTCAGGTTCCCTTGTGCAGAAGATCTTCTGTCACCATTACTTTTGGCTTCATTCTAGCTAGCATTTTCTAGGAATGTTTCTTTCTTTGGACTAAGTCATTCAAAGCTGAGAAAATGGATTCAAAGTTGAAAAAGTAAGAAAGCTTGGCTTTGCTCTCCTGTCCAGGTAAGTCCAGTAGAAGAAAAGATATACTAATTTTAAAAGCAAGTCTTCAAATCAGTCAAACACTTGCATTCTGTTTTAGCAGCTCACAGCAAGAGGCTGGGAAGACATTTTCTTCAGCAGCAAAGCCTAGGAGTGAAGGGAGATGTGCTCCTCCACCTTCCTGCTTCTCCTGGTTGTTTTGCAGCTGTATTAGTGCTGTATAGGGCTGTACTGTTCCCCAGATCAGTAAAACCATTTGGGTTTCAATGCATGGTGGGAGAGAGCAGATCCCTAACAGGCAACTTGTGTCACTGAACTTTCCTCACATTTTTGGGTGGAAGCAGTAGGTAAAAGGCTGGAATTGTATACAGCAGTTGCAGAGAAGAAGCTGACTTGGAAGTAAATCCTACAAAATCTTTTTGAAAGCTATGCCATCCTGAGATAATTTCAATGACCTGCCACTTAGAGAGTTGCTAATTCCAACCAGCTGGGTTGAAATGCAAAGTTGTATGGGGAAACAAACTGGGTTTCTCTTAATTCAGATGGGTTTTCCTTAAGCTTTGCATCTGTTACAGGCCTAAAAGTTTATGTTATTTTAAATCTGCTAGATTCTGTTGACTTTTCAGACTTTTGGTCATGTAAGAAAAGTAATTAGGAGTATATGAGGTGCAGCAGACTGAACTTTCTTGTAGCAGTGTTCACTTGATGCTTTTTACCTATTGGAACTAAACTAGAAAAAAATCCTGTAATTCTTCCCTCTAGCTCTATATTCACACCCTTCCACAGCAGTTTCTTGTTCAAGAACCTCATCTAGTAAGTGTTATCCTGGAAGGTGCCAAGTACCTCTGAGGTGCAGATTCTCTCTTCTGTGTTGAGTGGGGGAGTAGGCAGAGTGTGCAACTGGACCCAAAGTGCAAAAACCCAACCGTTTGGCTGCCAGATGGGAAAACCACATCTGAGAACATGCCTTGGCAGCAGCCCTTGGTGTGAGGAGAAAGCATAACTTGAGGGAGTCGTTTTAATTCCTGCTGCCAGCTCAAAGCTGTACTGGTCAATGCATGGATGCCCAGAACGGGAACACAACTGGCAAGTGGGTGGAAAAGATGAGAGGAATAGAGAGTGTGTGTTGATTGCTAAAATTAGTGGTTTCTTTTCTGTGGTATTTCAGGTATTATCCCTTGGAATGCTGTACCTGGCAAAGCCTGTGGCCCAATTTTAGAGAACATCTGCAACACGAATGAGGTACAGAAATGTAACCTGTGTGCAGCTTTTGCCTACAAGTCACTTGGGCACCATGTAATAAATACTTGATGAAAGTTTTTGGAGAGAACTCATGCTAGTAGTATAAAGAGATTGCTTTAAATATAACACTGAAGTAATTGTTGTATCATCCAAAAAAAAAATTATTTTCAGAACATTCTTATTTTCTAAAGCTTTGCTACCATGCTACAAAGACAGTTTCATTATCCTTATTTTCTAGAACACTTGAAATTCATTTTATAGTGTTCCTAATGAATTACTTCAATGTTTTTAACATGTTTTTTTCTCTAGTTCTACATGTCTTATCACCTGTTCATTGTGGCTTGTGCTGGAGCTGGTGCCACTGTCATAGCATTGGTGGGTAGTATTTTTTGTTGTTTTATAATTAAAAATGCTCATTTTAGGTTTAAGATACTTTAAGATTAAATTTTGTTATATTAGAAGTAGTGATACTAGACATGAAGGAGGGTGAGCTGTAATCACCATTATTTGCTGCTACAGTTTGGTCATCACAAATCAGCAGGTCCCCAAATTTTGCTTTAAGAAGTCATCTTAACCTGCCTCCCACATACTTAGGAACAAATTATTTGCATGTCCTTTCAAAATCCTACTTCTATCCACTATTTCTGCTTTTATTTCCACTGTTTATTTTCATTTTTGTAGTTTATTTGATCAGCTGCTTGTAACCTCTTGGTTTCCTTTGTCTGGACCCAGGCAGACTGACTGGTCCAGCCCCGCAGTGCCAGTTCCAGGTAGCGGCTGGGGAAGGGACGTTAACAGGATGATTTGTTTCCTGTGTCTAACGCTTCCTTTAGTGGCCAGCTTCTAACCCTGTGCCAGCCTAGCCCTGCTGTAATACAACTGGTTGACAAAATAGCCTTAGGGTTTGTACTGAGTTATCCTCCCCGCAGAAATGGCAGGTTATTTATCTTGCATCTTCACCCTGGAAGGAGCTCAGAGTAACATCTGTTGTAAAAGTATCAAGAGTTGCCCAAGTTGGGCTTGAGCCGTCACCTTGTTGTATCTTACTCTCCTGTATTTTGTTCTCTTCCACCAGCTGATCTACATGATGGCTACTACATATAACTATGCTGTTTTGAAGTTTAAGAGTCGGGAAGATTGCTGCACTAAATTCTAAATTGTATAAGCCCAGTAAAAAGCTGCATTGCGTAGCTTGAAATACCACTGACACCCTAGACTAAAAGTCTAGCTTTCTGAATTTTGTTACAGTAATTGTAAATAGCTTCAGTAAGCATCGTTTAGCTTATCAGATTAATGAAATTACTTCTTGTATATGAACTATGATGTGGATGAGATCTGGCTATTTTTTCATGTTGAGAGGATTCAGTTACTCCAGGGGTGTTTATAAAGCATCTTTCTGAAAAGGGGATGTTTTAATTTCAAGTCTCCACTTGATTTCTAACAGTCATCTCAAACAAACACTGGAACTGTTCAGGGTCAGATGTATTAATTTATTCTTCACCATGAACACCAAATACAAATACCCCCAAGCACACAAAATATATATGGTGTGAAAGAAAAGGAATAATGAAGTAGTGCCAGTCTCTTTTGGCAGAGATCAGAAGCCCAGGTATTATGAATTAATTTGCTTGCATTTCCAAGTGAGTCCATGCATGATGAAATCAATTATTTTCTCTTATTCTTAAGTAAGTGCCAAATGATACTCTTTCTCGAAGAAAATAAATCCTTGTCTTAGCTCTGCGTAAAACAATCACATCCTTCCTCTTGACCCTGAACTAGTAAGAAACAGCACATAAATAGCTTCTGTTGTTGTATGGCTGCACTTTAGTAACTGATTTCTCAGTAGCCAGATCTCAAAAATGTAAGTATGACTGCACAGGAAGCAAAACCATGCATAGATCACAGGGACCTTTTTACAGTGTTGGGGGAAAAGGAAGGAGAAGTGAATCAATGTTTTCAGATGTAGATGTTTTTGCATGAAGTATGGGTAAAAGAAGTTGTCAAGAGACGAATGCACAAACTAGAAAGACAAACACATAATAATTAAAAAAGAGAACTGTTTGCTATATACAATATAAAACTCTTCACCTGAGGTTGGACAATGGAAGTTTAAAATGTAGCTATAAAAATACAGGATTAAGAATTCTTAACCCAGAGATTGCATGCTTTTGCTTAGTTTTGGACTCATGTTTTGATGTTTAATTTTTTGATGTGTTAATGTAGCCTTGTTCACATAAATAAAACGGTTCACAGTTTCAGGTTTTTTTCTGGGGGAGGGTGGAATTCTCATCTGCTTGTTGGGGGAAAAGACCTGCCGGGCTCTGGGCTTGGATATGCATAACACCACGATCTTAGAAAGCAGTTCTTCTGAGCACCTCATAGTTTACAGATTCCGTATACTGCCACGTACAAAAACTATTCTCCTGCTTCCCCCCATTCTGCATTTTAATTGACCCGTACAACTCTGTAGTTTATTTTAATATTGTTGTACTAACTTTCTCTAAATTGTGAATAACCAACTGAATTATTAGCATGCCAAATTCTAGAGATCTTTGAAAAATAGCCTCTGTGCTTGTTTTAATAACAGAATGCTTATTAACGTAGAATAACTATTTTTTGGTCGTTTTTTTAAAGAGCGTCTATTAATCTGACTAGCAGCTTGCTTTGCCTCTTGACATGCTCACTCGCCATCATGCTCACCCTTCTCTTCCAGATCCACTTCCTCATGATACTGTCTTCTAACTGGGCCTACTTAAAGGATGCAAGCAAAATGCAGGCCTACCAAGATATCAAAGCAAAAGAAGAGCAGGAGCTTCAGGATATCCAGTCTCGGTCAAAAGAGCAACTCAATTCTTACACATAAATGTTTGCCACAGTAATTCAGCAGAAGAGTTCTGTAGCTCTGACAAATCAGCAAATAGCTGCTCTGCAGTACAGATGTGTGTCTATCAAACAAAATTAGAGAGAAGTGTAAAAGCTTCACATTCCAGCTCCTGGAAAACTTTTTTAGGGAAATCTTCCCATGGGTAATCTTCCATCCTTTCAAACAGAGAATGGAGGGTTTATTCCAGGCATTTTAAAAGGCAACACTTTACAAAAAGTGACCAAATTATTCTTCTTTGAGACTTTTGGTATTTAATATTTGACTTGTTCTACAGCATGATGCCCTGCACTAAACGGTGACAGGTGCCCCAGCTGAGCAGGCAGCAGATCTGTGCAGAGCTCGGGCACAGGCAAGGGCACAGCATGTGATGGAGCAGCTCCCCGGGAATCTGTGCCCAGCTGGGATTTCCGACAGGAGCCCGTGGCTGTGTGAGGGCACAGCTGCAGCAGCTCCCAGGTTGCAGGGGGGCTGTTTGGGAACACCTCGGCCCTGCCCCCTGGGAGCAGCTGCATCCCTGTGCCACACGCTTCCATGATGAAGCCATGTGTCCCTGCCCTCACCTGAGTGTCGAGCAGATGCCCCCGGTTCAATCTTTTTATTAACTAATGGAATGTAGATCCCCGGATCTGGATAATGATCCCCTTCTTTGAAAATAAATGTCAGCTTTGCCTTAATGTTTATTTTCTATAAATGTCTTAGCATTTATATAGTGGCAGGAGACCATTATCCTACATTTTAAGTAAGTGAAAGTGTTACCTTATTAAAATGACACTGATCTGACTATTCCAAATGAGCGGATGAGAAAGTTTGCAGAGTTTTACACAAACAATAAAATTTGCAGCCATAAAAATAATACAGGATGTCCACCCTTCTCTATCTTGGTGCTTAGCAAATTTATAGTCAGTGCTTATGTGTTTTCCTTTTTACAAATTAATTAGCACACTAAGAAAACGTGGTGTTCAGAAAAAAAACAACAAACAAACTGGTGCCATTTTAAAGTCATTTCCCATAGAAGTCTGCCTTCTAATTAATGGTTTTTTTCAGAAGCATTCAGTGATATCTTGAGTATTAGTGATGGTATATTTGGTGTTTGTGTTATATGATATATATATATATATATATATAAATGTTGGGGGGGAAAAGTAAAAATACATCATTCATTTGAAAAAATTAAATATTCAAGTCATACCCCTGCTAAGCTGATGTGTGGTTTGGTAGTTTTGACTGTTTGCTGAATATACATCAAAGGAAGCACAAATTCCTTCAAATCAGTATTAAGAGAAAAGGCATTTTTGGGGGGTATTAACTTCAAATATAATTTCTTTTGTTAAATATTGAAGTCTAATTTGACAGTTTCAAAAAAGGGGCAAAGTCGATTGATGTAGAGCAAATATGACAAAATAGCCTAGTGTATGTTCTTACCTGTTGCATGAAGGAGACATTTCTACAGCAATGCAGGTGATGTTCTAGCCCAGTGTTTGCATAAGGGTAATAATGGAGGCAGTGTCTTAAAGCCTAATTCTTTTCTAATTCAGTGTAGCTATTACTGGGAGTTTTTGAAGTTTTGTTTAAGTAGTCTAATATTTTTATGTAAAGAGCATTAAATTTTGCTATGTATAAATTTTTGTAACCTAACAGTGAATCAATATTTTCTATCAGTGCCAAGGGCTTCCTGTAGTTACATCCAAGTGTTAAAATAAATATTTGTAGATAATAGACAACACTTGTGTATGCTTATTTGAAACCAGACCTACAGCTACTCCATGGCAGTGCATCCCTAGGCTTTATGTCTCTATCTGAAGTGAAACATGTTCTGTTCAGAGCTTCCCTGCCCTCCTGCATGGGGCAGGGCTACTCTGCAGGTGCAGCTGCAGCAGCAGCTGTGTGCAGCATGCAGTAGTGGTAGTTGTTCCAGGCCAGCATAATGCAACAAGCACTACCCCTCCCCAACATTGAACAGGAGCAGTCTCTCAGAAAGTCTGTAAAGACCAGAGTGGCTGCAACAGCAAATTAAGCAGCATGTAAAATTAGAGTAGCCACCACACTACATTTTAGCTTCATTTCAAAAAGCAAAGTTTGTATCTGTCACGGTTTTGGTACGTTGTGTTTCAACATCCAGTGAATTCAAGACAGAACTTTGTTTTTTGCCCCTAAATTCTGTCAAACTTGGCTTCATGTTCTTGTAGTTAGGTCAAGATGAGCAACCTCAAATGCAGTGCAAGTTGTAATATATGCTGCCACCCAAAATTACTTCATTGATAAAAACTACTGTATTTTATACTGTAAATAAAGTTTAATGATCTTGCCTATAATCTACCTACAAAATACAAAGCTTAAATAAAGATGAGTTAAATAGCATTTTTATTTTAATCTCTCCGTTCTGGGCTGGTTAATACCAACGAGGTGATACATGAGAGAAGCTGCTTCTGAAAGCAGTTCTGCCCCTGCCGTAGCAGCAGAGGGGGCACCTCAGTTTGGGTCTGTCACACTCAGCGTTCTGAAACTATGTGAGCCAAGTTCCTCCACGGGACACATAAAAGCAGGTGATGATGATGTAATTTTTTGTTCCTTTCACCACTTTGAACCGTTTGGAGAAGGGGTGGGGGGTGGGGGTCGGCAAAGTTGATGAAGTTTAGAGGAATTCAGTGCCAACACAAATCTACCCAAACATACTGATCAGTTTCTGTTTCCTGCTTTGTTCTTTCTCTCACCCCATCCAAGGGCTTCCTTCTGGATTAGTAACACATCAGGACTCACTGTTTGAAGTCAATGACTGAAGTGATGAAACAGATCAAAATCACCTTTATTAATTTTTAATTACACAGCCTGCAATGTTGGTGCCTAACACTTATTACAGGCAGAAAGCCACTTCAAAAATATCTTTCTTACAATAATAATAAAAATTAAAAAATCAGTAGCTATTGTTCACCAGAAGCTTTCATCCGCATCTCCATGAGAAATGTCTGCCATACTGTATTGATTACAGGAGGAAGGAAAAGAAAATATGATGAGTCCAAAGTAGTTTATCTTAGATCCTAATACTCATTTTAAAACGAAAGTTAAGACACTGCCTTTGCTGCAATTCTCTTGCTGTTTCAGTGAACTCCAGGCACTAAAACCAGCCCTAAAGGAGGAGGATTTGGGCCTTCATTAACTGAAAGCCATCACCAATATCTCAAAAAGCAGAACTATCTTCTGTAGTGAAAACAACACAACTGGTGCCAATTCAGGAGCAGCAGGGTAGGGCCTGTTATGTTTAACAGCACAGATAATAATGAATCATTACTACAGTTATGGTGAACCTTTATGGGTTTTTTTTCTAACTCCTCCACATTTTTTGCTTATTTTCAATTCTACATCTTCAAATAAACTGAAAGATTTGATGGAGGATTGTTTGGTTTTTCCCTTGCAAGCAACTAAAACACATATCCTTATTTATCAATGCCAAGAGAGAACCAGTGGAAATGCCTGGGCTGGTGTAACTCAGTGCAGGCAGACAAATTCTCTGAATAAAGTGTCTTAAAAGTCCATGACACTACTGAAAAATCAAAGCTAGGAACAGACTACAGGTGAGGTGCAGCACAGACAAACGTTCACCCAGCAGGTCATCACCCAAAAACAATCCCTCAAACTCCAGCTCTCTGTGAAGGAATGTGGATGCTGCTCTTATATATTTATCTTTTATATTTATGCTCTATTCATCTATACTTGCAGATAAAAAGTTGTGACTGTCACAGCTACTGAAACAGATCATTGAATGAAGCTGTCAGACACGAGTTCCATACAGTGCTTAACTTGCATGTACAAGAACTGGAAGGATCCTCAATTTTTCAAACACACTTGCTTTTGATTACTAATTTATTTTGCTTTTTAAGGAGGCAGATGTCTCTTAATGTAATTAATATTAAAACTATATATTAATTTATTATTATTATCATTATTAAATATTAGTTAATATGGAGTACTAGCAGTAATTAATACACGAGCCTTACCTGTCATCCTTGTCAGTAGACAGAAGTCCTTCTGAAGATGACACTTCCTTTATTTCTTCTTTTTTTGAATCCTGGAAACCAAGAGGAAAGTACACTTTTTCTAACCAGTTTAAAGTCAAAGTTTAAGTGACTCTAATAGTATCTGTATTTTTAAGGCACATAACTGAAAATAAAAATCTTCTGAAGGACCAACCCTATTTCTACAAATGCTACACTAGATCTAGAATAATAACACTTTGGAAATTTAGATTGAGATAATGTCTGAACAAAAGCATCCTTCATTGAAGTAATGTCCACCCATACCTCTTCTTTAAAAGTCCAATTTTCCGTTTTGCCAGAATATATTCTATCAGTTGTGTTAGAGGAACACAAACTAATCTGTGCAGGTTCAAACAGTATTTAAATGCAGTTTAAGTTAAAAATTGAGGACATTTAAATACTGTGCTAGTACCTTAAAAAGCAAACTCAGAAACTCCCCACCCAGAGGACACTGGCAACTCTTACAGAAGAAAGTTTTCAGTGTTTTTTCTTTTGGATCATCACACTTCTCCAGTACAAATCCAAACACTCTGCTCTGCAGATTGTTACAAAAGTTACTAAATGAAAAAACTTTTCATTCTAAGCATGTCTAGCCAGACATAAATTCAGTCTATAATATTTTTGGGACCATGTTTTGAGAATAATCACCTTGTTTGCCAGTTCCTGCTCTCTGCTCTGCTGAATTATTCTCATGTATTTTTCTAATGGATTTGAAGGAGGATCCTTTACATTATTTTCAGCACCAGTGTTACTATGCTCAGATTTTACTCCCTCTTTATCTTGTATTTCTTCATCAGTTTTTATCAAGTCTTGGATATACTTTAAGACAGAAAAATAAAAATTAAATATTGATTAGAAAAATACATTTATACCTTAGTACCTCCAATACATGCAGAACTTCATGTTGAACTCAGTAAAACACACCAGTCTAAACAGCACTAAACAGAACCTAAAAATCCAGAACAATGCATAAACACATAGTGTTTAAGCTCAAAGGGATTTAAGCAAACTCCTTAAGGTCTCCTTATACCCTCTGCATCCCAGAGAGAAGCCTGGACACCCTGGCAGAGGCTAATGAACAGATGGACATGAACATGTTCTGGTAGTGTCCCACCTGCAATGGCCACACCACAGAGATAGCAAATGTTCAGCTTGTTCCAACAGCATGGTGACAGTGGCCATAAAACTGCAGCTTCCCGTTACATGAAGCATGGAAGGAAGGGCATCTGTTTCCAGTGAAAAAGTTACTTTTTCACTGGAAACAGACTTATAAAACTTATAAGGAGCCACTCTAGTGAGACTCTTGTTAATCACACAAGTACATAAAATAACTTAGCCTCTACTACTTTCACTTCATGGAATAAAAGTCAAGTTTTAACCAAGTAACACCTATAACAATCCTAAAATGCAAGGCACTACAAAGCTACGTTACTGTCAGAAATTAATTAAATTACCACCTCTTGGTTAAGCTTTTCTACTTCTTTTTGCTTGCTTTCCAAAGCTTCCTGTTGTTCTTTCTCTCTCCTTTCTTCTTTTTCTTTCCTTTCTTCTTCTAAGTTTTTCTCAACTTCTCCATTCTGTTCTTTAATCTGCCTTTGATCCAGCACCGCTGTGAAAAATTATTTCAACATCTGTCATTTGATTTATGTAGTTCAGTAATCACTACAAGAGCATACAAATAAGTGCCAGGTTCCTGTATAATGTTAACAGTAAATGAAAAACAACTGGATATATTGTTTATATGTACACCAAACTTATTCTTGCGAATTGGGTAATGTTTTTTCGCATCTCTAAACATTTTCAGTCTGATAAATGAGTCACCAAGAGTTAAGGAGTAGAACCAAAGTAGAGGCCAGAGATTTGACAGGTCTGTGCACTTCTCATTTCTTTCATGGGCATTCTCATTAAACCTTTGTTATCCCAAAGTCCATGTTACTATATTCCTTCCCCCTCTGCAATGTGTTTGGATACAACTCTTTATAAAGCAAAGTATTTAAAACCCCTTTGAAAATTATTGCAGGGCACACTGCAGATGTGACCAGTGTATTTAAAAAGCTGTCTACAAAGAACAGCGATGAGATGGGCAAACTAAGTACTGGGAATCATGAGAAGCTAGAAAGCTCTGCTTTAAAGAAAAAGAACCGTAATGTTTCCATCTAGAAAAATTAGAAAACCAGCATATGCTGACTGAGAACATCCTCATCTCTTCAAAGAACTGAAACTGCATTGTGATAATATAGTTCACCAAGAGAGCCAAGAATAAATTAAAAAAAAAAAATCCAGACAAGCGGTACATAAAATACTTCAAACTGAAATATTAAATACTTAATTCCTATCAAGAGCAGAAATTATATTTGATAATTATCCTAAAGAAAAACAATCTCACCAGAGGCTGGATAAAGGGGTTGGGATGGGTGGCAAGAATGTTTAAATTAAACCCAAGTTGAACTAAAACCAGGGTGAAAAAAGTCATCCTCACACAGAATAGCAAAAGAAAACACTCTCTCCTCATTATTACAGAACTGGCACCTTTTGGAAAATTTTTCAACCACACCTGCATATATACCTACAGATTGTTACATATTTGGTTTCCTATGTTACACATTTGACATTTAAAAAGGGTACTTTATTCTGTGTCTGGGCTGAGAACTCACTCAAGTCCTGCAGTGAAGTGGCTCTTGCTGGCACAGGGGCTGTGACACTGTTTCCATCACCGATGTCCCCAGATGGAGGCAAAACACCACTTTCACACTCCTCTGGTATGTCCCTCTGAGCTGGAAAAGAGATTTGAACAATGGCTTCATTATTTTGTAATTGCAAAAGCAGAGCACAGCAATGGACACAGAATATGGGAATGGCTAAATTAGAACACAAAAATATCAGCACTAATTGAGAATTTTCCCTTCAACTTGACCATCTCCCTGAGAATTAAGAATTATCATAGCCTGCACTTGCTTCCTTAATTACTGAATTGTTAGTTTTGAAATTAGCTATTGGAACACATCTGTTTATAAAGCCAAAACTGAAGAAATACACAACAGAAACCCAAGATGTTTTCATTTCTTTATGTAATCAAGATACAAGTCACAGAAAAATAGTATGGCCAAGTTCAACTCATCCTTTTTATGCATATAAAAACAATCTTTAACTACTTGATCACACACTCTTTAATGGGATCCTTGCCTTCTTCAGTGCACAAGATGGATGCTGCTAACTCAGACATTCTGCATTATACTATCTTCTCCCTGTGCAAGGTGGCTCTGAACTCACAAAAACACAATTACTGTCCTTCCTCTTCAATCACTGCTATGATACTCAACTGCTTCTTAATTATTTATTTGCAAATTATGCAGACTGCTATTATCTCATTTGATGTGAGATAGAAAAAAAGAGATAAAACAAGATGTGGTCATTACCTCTAAAAAGCCAACCTGAAATACACAGGACAATTCTCCCAAGCATTTAGTGTAACATAGCACAGATACCCTATACATCTCTTTAGTTTTGGCTAAAGCTTTGGAAAATACCAGTTCTTCATCCTTCATATACTATCAATGTCTCAAGCATTTTTCTGTTTCACGTTATAATAAAACTGAAATATTTTGCATTAAAAAAACCAAGTCAACCAAGCTGATCAGCCCCTCTCTCTCTGTGAATGGTTTGAATTTCTTTAAATTAAAACTCTTTTAAGGGAACTATAGATAAAAGCATAACAGAAAATTTCTGTCAAACTGTCAGTCTAACTAAATTAGGAGAATGTTTTCAGTTGCTTACAAAAGCAAGAGGAATTCCTACCAGCTTCACCTAGGAAAATAAATTCTATATATGGGTTTTTTTGTAAGACCAAAGCAATGGGCTATCACACTCAAAAGAAAATCTATTCTGTTTTGTTGCTCTCTCTTTAAATTATAAAGCTATCAACAACAGCATTATTTCCATATAAGGCACCAATAAGCATCAGGGCATGTAATATTTAAATCGTAAAAAAATTCCATTCATAAATTTGTCCTGGTTAAATATTACATCTAACTTCAAAATGACTGCTAACGACATACACGAACAAAGAAACCCAAACCATTATAGTATAAAACATCTCTACATTAACTATTCTGCAAAGGAGAGAAAAGGTAACTCTTTGTACACTTTCACTCTGTTTTTAAGGGTGGATAGCAAGAGATGCATTATTCCATTAAGATGAGCACATCACCTAAAAGCAGTTGCTGCCAACAACATCTGCTGATCTTTTCTTTCTAAAACTCACTCACAGGAGGACTAAAAGACTTCCATATTTTCTGGTATCTCCTTTAATTCATTGTTTTTTCTACTGTTATCAACTTCACTAGATCTTTTTCTGTATTTACTTCTTAGATTTTACTTTCTTATCCACCTCTTCCTGCAATTTCTCCTGAGCTACCTCCTCCCCTTTTTAGCCAATCTGATTTCTCCTGCACACTGAGACTGTCTTCTGATGCAGTCTGACCCAACTAAAGTACTGTTGATTGAGAAATCATCAGCATATGTGAACTCTTACAATTACTGACCACCAGACATCATCATCAAATGATTCGGTAATACCTTACTTAGGCACAGCATCTACTCAGCCCTAACTGCCAAGAAAATGCCAGTCTGTTGTCATAAGTAATAAAATAAAAGTGAAATACGTAACATATTCCCAAAAGTCTCTCATACAAAATTAAACAAATAAATATAAATCTAATTAAAATGTGAGTTGAGTAGAAACCATTAGTGGCTACAGGCTTGGTTCACATTCAAATAATGCATTTAAAGCTTATAAAAAGGAAACGAGATAAATAAAACCAACTGAGTAATGAGTAAAGCTTCACAGAGAAATGCACAAATGAAGCATTATCTTCTGCTAGTTATCACTAAAAACTATCAGTACATCTGCTGTTTAAACAAACATCTTTTTTTTTGGTTGGTTCCTTTTAAAATACTGAAAGCCATATTCTTACAGGGTCAGAAGAGCGAGCAAGGGCTCCACTCCATCTTCCACACGACCTAACCACAATCAAAAAAATAAGGCAGTCTGGGACCCAGGAAAACACTCACAGCAGTCAAAATCACTGGTTTCAGAGAAAATATCCCTAACTCTCCCATACAACAATTAGAATCTCTTCACCACACATGAGTTTAGTTACACCACATAATGCCCCTTGTCCACGAGCCTCAGGACTGTACAGACCTAACGAAATCTGGAAATAGGAAAGGTTAGCTTGCTGGTCACATCTTTCTCATTGATAACTTCATTTACTTTAAACCCACAGTTTCATGGGAGATAAGGCTGCTCAGGTTCAACATTAGGATGTCACTCAAATGCTGAAAAGCTAAGAAGTAAGGCCTCTAACTGTGCTTCTATTTCTCACTCCACATACAAATGGCTATAAAGTACATTAAGTTTTCTTATCCTCCTCTTTCTACAGTACCTTGGTTACATCTAAGGGTTTTGAAAACTGACCCTGTAGCATATAGATAGAAGGAAACATTTCATAGCATGCAATCAACAGAGAGCAGAAATGCAAATAAATTAAACGCTGACCTCAGAGAAAAAAAGTTAGGATAAAATTCAGGTTTCAGTAACTGAACCACATGTTCCAAAACTACTCAAAGATGCTGATTAATGACAGCATAATTCCAAGAGTTCTTCCCACATTCACACACACCCTAAAGCAACTCCTAATTCATAGTACTATTTAAGCCTCAGTTACTGAAGGAAAAATCAAGAGTGCATGCAATAGCTACAGAAACTTGTCTTTAGACTTATAACCTGGTTCTAATTTATGCAGCAAATATAATAAAGCCTCAATTTAGTTCATACACTAGTACACTCTTCTGTTTAAAGAAAAATTCTACACCATTTTAAAACATTCCAAAACAACCGTCACGACCTACAGCATTAATCAGAACAAGGTTATGCAAGATTTCTGAACAAAATTGTTACAAATTTCAGAACCAACTCACTTTAATGTCTGCTTATTACTACATACACTTATCTAAAGATGCAAGAATGAAAAAAATTAATCCCTCATCATCTGAGATATTTGTTTTCCTTAATTCCAAAATCAGTCAGAAATTTTTCCCTCCAACTACAGTCTTAAAACTATGAACACAATTGTCCTATAACTGTTAAGCCCTAAGGCGTTAAACAAACTGCCTGAAATGCACTAAAACTTACCTGCAAGAGTATGAATGTGTTCTTCAAGATCCTCATACCTTAGTTTCTCTGGTTTGTGGATATCACTGAAATCTTGTTTATCTGTTTGTTGATTCTGAAGTCTGAAAAAAAGAAGGAAGAACATAAATAAGTTAATAAATATAAATGCTGAACTTTTAAGCAAATAGCAATCTAAAATTCACTCACATGCTAAGCAACAGACTAAACCAAACCTAAAATCCATGAAACTTTCTGACTCAAATTTAGGGTATTGAAATCCAGTTCTCTGACTTTTACCAAACATCCACTTCATTTCCCCTCAGCCCTTCCCCCAGGTCTTTATGTGACATAAAATCATTACATTAAAACAAAATAAAAGGAGTAAGAAAAAACAAAAAAAAAGGAGAAATACAATTAATTGTGACAGTCAACTGAAATTAAGAAATTTGCCTTTTTAAGCTCTGTGTCACAGTTTAATTCCCATTTTGATGTCATCTTAACAGATGTGTTTGAAAAATATTAGGATTAGATATCTGACAAAACAGCGATGCGGGGGTGAAAATCTGGGTTCCATCAAAAATGGGGTTAGTGCCCTCATTCTAAATCCCCATTTATCTCATCAGAAAGATAATGTGAAAGAACAACGTCTCCCACGTGACCCAGCTACTAAACTCTGACCAGCAAAAGGAGTGCAGATCACTAATGAAATTCAGCATCAGCAGTTCATAAAGGAGCTTACTTCACACCAGCTGGTGCTCTTCATCACAGCCTAAGTTTGTTTGTGCTTACAATTTCTAAGGAATAGAGGTCTTCCAAGGGGTGAAAGTGGAGAACAAACAATACGAAACACACCTCCAACAATGAGATATGTTCATAAACAAAAAGTAAATCTGGGCACAAACAAATAAATTTGCATTGACAGAAGGATAGTTCAGTGATGCCAGTGGGGAAAAATACTCTGTAAATTAAAAAGCACAAAGCAAATGAAATTTCAAGGTTTTGGGAGTCTATTTCATGTTTTGAGTCTTTGCTTCACAGAAATGATGAAGTGCTAAATAATGCTTAAGGGTACAAGGTTCAAGGACACACATGCCACTTTCTTCAGTACTGTGTCGTGCAACACTGCTAGAAAGACAGAGAACCCACTGCCTCAGTAACAACCCTCAAATGGTTTCTTCAGGCCTAAACAAACAAACATACAAACAATTTAGGTAATAATCAGCCTTTTCACTCTAGTCTTCCTGTTTGCGTTTATTGGCTTCCTTCATACCACTCCTATCTTGGAACAAAAATAAACAAGGAGCTCCTGTAGTCATAGAAGAAACTGCTCTTCCCCAGTGATGGAGGTCTGACTTCTAAAGGCTTGTCACAGATGTTACAGCATCATATCTGCTTTTCTTTCCTTTTCAAAGAAGTTCCCATTGCCACTTAAAATCTACAGGTCGTAAACGAATCCCACAATACACATCAGTGATGTGGCATTTGCCTAATAATAAGAGTAAACAACTGGAAAAGCCCACACATGCATTTCTCAAATATTTCATGTAACAGAAAACAGTACAAGGCACATGAAATTAGAAAATACACAAGAAAAGAATGTTTTTCTTTTAAGAAAGTCTTGGGAAAGCAGAAAGTTCAAGACAGTTATTGGGACCTTATACCCTTGCTTTGTCATAAGAAACCCAAGAAAGCAACAACAAACCACAGCTGCCTTCCCAGACCCAGGTCTGTCCTCTGCAACACAACTTGCTCATACTGTTCACTCTTCAAGCAGGATGGGATCTACAAAATCCTTTGAGGAAGTACAGTCCCTCACAGGTTTAGAGCATTTTCCCCTATCACCTTAACATGCAGGTTAACATTCAACCTTCACTTTTTAAGGTCAGAGAAATACAGGAAATCTGAGACATACCATAGAAAATGTGAATGATTATGGAAAGGAGACACAAGGGAATACTTAAAGGAAACTGACCTCATAGTCCCTAAAAACCCCAACAGCTCATTTTGAAGGCAAAAACCATAAAGGCTCTCCCAAAATTATAACCAGATAAGAGACCCTCTCTGCATTAAATGTATGTTGAGGGCTTGGTAACAACAAAATAAAAAAGCTGTACGAATGCCTGCTAGAGCTGCCCCAGGACAACCTGTCTTTCTTCAGCCACCGAATCAGGAACGATGGCTAGCAGGTGAAGGACAATTCAGTTGTCTCTTCTTAGGAAAAAACCACTAAAAGTTAAATACTAGAGTTGCTTCTGAAGACACATATTCAGGATTCTTAGTTCTGAAGAGTGGAGGTATCACTGGCCATTAAGAACAGATGAACTTCAGACATGGAAATAGGAGATACAGAGATAAAAAAGTCATTTTATTGCAGCCTAATTTTGTCAAGTTAGTCATTGACCTTAAAGAGATATTTAAAAACACAACAAAAGAAAAGAGAAAAGTAGTGCTACCCATCCCATTCCCACATGCGAAGGAGACTGGAAAATCCTACTTTAAAAACAGGCATGTGGACAAGCTCTGCAGAGAGGGAAAAAAAGTAATAAATTTAGCATTACAGCTTGTTAATGAATGAAGTGAGAATATACAACTACCTTGATTTAAATTCTCAAACAGGCAGCAGAAATTCAAATGCTTCAATTAGCAAAAGCTCATCAGTCAGGTCACGGATGTGAAAAATAGAGACACAATTAAAGAGACATAGCTTTGCTCAGAGCAAACCAAAGTGTTTGGGTTTTTTTACAACTAGGTTTCACTTATGGCATGATATTCAAAATGGAAATCCTTATTCATCTTTAGAAAAGTTTTCACTTATAAAATTAATGGCTTGCTTGATTTGTAAAAGCAGCTATCACAGTGAACAATTAGACAATTGTTTCTTTAAAAAGCAGGTTAAAATGTTGCTTTGTAAACAATGTTACCTGATTTTCTGGCCATGACTGGATGGTGAGGAAGGAACAGACTCAGGAGAGGAAAGCAAATATGGCTTTGAAATAGGAGAAAGAACCTGGTCAACACTCCGCTGTGAAGAGGTAAGGGATGAGCTCTTGGTGTCTGCAGAATAAAAATCCCACCATTTGTATCAGTTATTTGTCCTACTATTTCTCAGACAAGGCTGCTTTACAACACATGCATTATTGGTCCAATGTGCATGGACTTAGGAAGGAAAACAGTCAAATGCATGAGCTAGTTTAAAGTAAACAGAAAACTGCATATTCCTTGCAGATTATGCAGTAAAACAGCTGCTGGAGCTGCCAACCACAAGTATTTTATCTCTTCCTTTCATTCTCCAGAGAGAGTTGCTGACAATTGAGCCACACTTAACCTCACCTAAAGGAAAAACAAATCTCAGACTCACATGCATGGTATCTTCTACCTCTTTACATGTACCTTGAGTTGTGCAGACTGGTATTTTCAACAGCACTGAAAAGCTCCATAGAAGCTTCAAGAATGACTTACAATTTTCTAACAAAACCACACCTGGTGCTTCAGCCATCTCTGGCAGAAAAGAGTAATGTATATTCACCAGAATAAAAGCACTCCTCAGAAGACTCATGAGAGAGAAGTGACATCTCAGTGGGGAAGCAATCTAAGTGGGAGCTGACAAATCACACTGACAGCAGGTCAGCACAGAAGCTAACCTTCAGATCTTATCACCCAGCTGCAGCCTGGTTTCCTGCCCTCCATACCACTCCACTTCTGTCACTCTTAAATCAGGTAATGCACTCCTTTGTTATTCAACTCCTACCCCTCTCCAGAACCAGTCAGTTTTGTGCATTAAGCAAAGAACAGATCCAATGGAAAAAGAGATCTGCCATCCTGTAGCTAGCTTTTGAAAAGCACACTGACAGGAAGGATTGTTAAAACTGTAGTTTTAACATTTCCTAATTTTTCAACAAAACTCTAGTATTATGAAAGACTTTGTCTGTGTGCAGTGCTAAACAAATAGTCTGTGGGTACTTTATACAGAAGCTGACAGAGAGAACTTAAAACATAAAAGACTGCTTTGGAAGTTGAAGTCTCAAATATGTTTTCAGTAACAGAGTATGATACTCTACATGCAGAAACACAGGGACAGCCACAATCAATCAGTGTTTGTAGCCTGTTTCTAACAGAGTCCATTATCAAACAAAACTAAACTAAAACTGAAAAAGGAGAATACTCGTATCTTATTTCTGGCAACACCCAGCCCGACCTTTCTTCAATCAACACTTTTTTGGATCCTCCTGACAGAGAAGTTTTATTCCTGCATCTATACTTGTTCCCACAGAAGCAATAAATTACTCAACTTCCTCATGGTATGAAAAAGCATTTCATTTTATTTCATTAATTTAATTTAATTTAATTTCCTTTCAATGTCGCAGGACTCTGGGGTCTGTGAAGCGGTAATTAATGGATCCCTTTTCACCTTTTTCACATAACTCATTGTTTTCCAGATTTCCCACAGCACATCTTAGCCACTTCTCTTCCAGACTAAGCTGCCTTTGTATTTAACCTTCCTTCACGGAGAAGCTGATCATTATCTTTTTATTGTTACTGTCTCTTTTTTTTCCTCTTATTAAATCCACTTCGAGCCAAGAAGCAGATGTACTGCAGATGTGAAACAATAAATTTTTTTAAAAATTTTCATTTCATTTTTATTTTGCTTGCTTTTCTGAGTACTGTCCTTAAAAAAAAAAAAAAAGAGACTAAGTACTTCTTAGAAACTGTGATATTAATAGCAAATTAAAATTTTCCAAACATCACCAAACACTAAACCTTTCCTCCTTATAATTGCTCAGGAGTATTTGATAAAGATGTCACAGCAAAAAGAACAAACAAAAAGAAATCTGGACCTTTCAGACTGGAAAGTTCAGCTTAAGAGAAGCCAAAGACATCTTCTGCCACACACTTTAACTACAACAGTTACATGGAAGGTTAGAAATACAAGAGGGTTAAGAAATTACAATTAATGTTGCAAACTAGTTATACTTAATAGCAAGTTTTGAATGAAACTCTGCATATCATAAGGTTACACATGTAGTGATTTGTATGGCGTAGTCTTCTTCTGAAAGCTCCCTAAAGCGTGTTGAACTTCCCTCAGCATACTTCTCCAGTACTTGTTTCCAAGAAGCAGTACTCCCAGCAGCTGGTATATTCTGTCTCCTGCAAAGCCCCATCTCTTGATTTCTCCTGCATCTTAGCAAATGACGAGTGAAAGGCTAACACTGCTAAAGCTTTCTCCTCCCAAAGCACAAGAGGATCAATAAGTAAAACCCAATACAGCCCCCCGTTAATAATTGTGACTTACCATCTGGAATTTTCTTGTTACTGAGGTCTCTCTTCGGTTTGGAAATGGGAGTAGAAGAAAGGCGTCTTGAAGAAGATGCTCCTATGTGTGGCGGTGTTAAGGGGTTTTTAAAGATATTGACCTGCTCAGTTCTTTTGTGTTCCTCACCTCTTGGACTCCTCAGAGGGGAATGTGGGGAGCTGGGATTATCCTCTAGCAGTTCATGCTGTGCAGTCAAAGGGTGTCTACTAAGAGGACACTGTAGAATTAAAGCAGGCTGCATCTTCCTTGGTGATCTGCTTGCAGCCGCATTCTGCATGACCCTGTGTTGGTAACTCCTGTAGGCTTCTTCCAAGTACTCAGCCTCCTTTTCCAGCTCCTTCACCCTCGCGCGGGCTTGCGCGATGCACTCCAGGTCGGAATCCGGGGAGGCGCTGCGTGGCTGCAGCTGCTGTTGGTAGCCAGGCCCTGGCACGGCACCGACCCTCCCCACATCAGTCAGCACCAGCTTTCTTGGGAATGCGGCATCCACATAGATGTCGTGGGGCACGACCCTGTCCCCAAGGAAGTCAAGGACGGAGCGATCGACAAGCGAAGGCTTTGGGTTCCGATACACCTCGTTTTCCAGAGCTAAACATAGCAAGAGGAAGTGAGTGACACTAAAGAGAAAGAGAGGGAGAGCCACAGCAAAGCAAAAATAGTAAAACATGGCACCTAAATTCCAATTTGATCAAAATGATTCTACCACGGAATCGGCTCACATTTTGAGAATGTAATGGTTTAATTGAAATTGATTTAAATGTATTTTTAATGCAGCTCCAAAGCTGCAAATTACCACTGCTATTTTTAAAATACATAATTCTTCCATGTAAAACTAATGCTAAGTATGTACTCTACAATGTTATTTTTAAATTATGTTTAAGTAAATAAATGGACATGAAAACATTACCACTTTGGACACATTATATCTAATCATCCTGTTAAAGTCTAAACAACACAGGACATGCCACAAATCTTAACAGTTTCCCTTTATTTAGATCAAAAAATGAATTTTGGAGAAAAACAACACTGTGTGTAGAAAATGTTTTGGGTTTTTTTTCATTAAAAGTACTCTAAAATTGTCAGTTAAATGGAATGTTTTGGGGTTGTCTGCTTCCTTGCACTTGCATGCTTCAACAAGCCCAAAAGTTCAATACATGAGGCTATTTATCTCTCTCAGCAAATTTACAACCTTGTTTTTATTCTACATAAATGGTTTTTCAAGGACTTCATTAGCTCTGATGTAAAATAAAAGTTCCTACAGTACTTTCAGTCATTTAATTAAAATATATATTTGCTGTTCTGATACTAACAAATTTCCAATTCCAAATGGTACCAATATGTGTACCATAAACGAATAAGTACATACCAGTCTAGTGAATAATATATTGCATATAAACAATGAGGCAACACATGCTGAATGTAATGTATAATCATTGCAGAACTGAATTTCATATTTTTACATTAAATATACATACCAAACCTTTTATTTCTAATACTTGATATTAGCAATTTGACAGATAGGCATCTTTAAAAATACATTTCTTCAGCAGACTCAACTGCTTTATGTAAGTGCCCCTGTTTCTAATGCCCATACAAGAGAAGTTAAACCTAAGTTAGGCAAAAGTTATTAGACTTGATTAAATCTGTTTAAGACTTAGACTTAAATTTCTGAGGGACAAAATACAATTTCAAATTGATTATTTTTATTATGAACATTCAAGAATCAAAATGCATTAAAACACAAGCTGCCTGCTGGAAAATGACGTTTATCAGCAAACTTCAATTTCTTCATACTTCGGAAAAACAGACAAAAAAGATATGCAAGTGCTCAGGGAGGAGTATTTTCTCTTCCTCCTATATGTTTGTTTTCTGAAAGGAAGTTGTAATGAGTCTGCTTTTTTAACTGGGCTTTAAATAGATTTTGATTTTAAACTTTAAAATCTACTCCGTGGTGATGTATTAGTTCTATGCAACTGCAGCTTTTTTAAGCTTCTGGAACTTCTTACACTTGTCCTTCATAAAAGACTGCCCTGGTGTAAGATACAAACCTGCCTGTGTTTGTTTCACTTGCAGTTTCAGTTCTTCAACCTGCACATTTAACTTCCTGACAGCAGCTTCAGAGTCTACCAGTTGGGCCTTTAACTGGGCACAACGCTCAACCTATAAGAGATGGAGAGAAAAACAAAAACCAGCAAAATTCAAACAAAAACAGTAATCTCAACTGGCTGGAAACTTGGTTTCTAAATGTTTTTCAGGTCCAGTCAGACCATACACACATGGTCCTACTGAAAATCAACACTGACAATTTATTGACTCAGTAAGATTTACTTTGGTTATGTTGGGTTGGTTTTATTTTTTGGTAGCTTTTTGGTGTGGTGATGTTTTGTTTTCTTTAGAGTTGTTTACATAAAAATAAGCACAGTACAAACAAACCTTGTAATTGCATGCCAAACAGCCTGCACAAGTAGATGGATAATTGTGAAAGACATGACAAGAAGAAGAAAAGATTCAAATAATTTACAAATAATAATTTACCTCACTTTGTAGCTGCTTTTCCAACATCTGCTTATGACTTTCATATTCATCCAGCACCAGCTTCCTAGAATGCTCCACTCTCCTCAGCTCCACTTGGCAGGCCAGATACTCCGCCGAGGGCTGGGACAACTCTACCCCAAAAGGGAAACACTGCACACTCAGACAAAGAATAACAAGTGTGCACTTCTCTACACGATACCCCGTGAACAGGTAAAGCTGTTCTGATTTTAGGAATGTAACAAGGCTTTGTCTGAATAAAGTACTTGGGGTTATTTTCCTTCTTCCTTTTACAAAGGACCAACACTGTTGTTGGTGTAGTCCTTTAAGAACTACACCCAGACTGTCCTACACTGGAAGAAAAATATATATTCTTACTCTCTACTTTCCTGTAATTTCCAATGCACATTAAAAATACTTTGTATTTATTACTATAGTCAGGCAAGCACTTAAATAATAATGCCATGTTCTTTTACCATTATTAACCATACTAATGCTATGGTTAGAAATATTGCACTGGTTTTTTTCCAGAGGGTGAAGGGGATATCTTTCCATATTACAACTACCACTTAATTCAGGATTCCTCCCATACAGACATATAAAAGAAAATAAATTTATGCCAAGGACTGTTTAATTATACACAAACACTAGCTTGGGCTTCATGCAAACTACTAGCAAACATAATACAAAGAATGTATTTTAATGAAAATTTACTTCTGAACAAATATTTGTAGAGCAACATAAACAAGAAAATAACTAAATGATTCACACTGACTGTCTCGAAGATGCTGGTTCTCACTGCGAGTCTCATCCAACTGTTGCCTAAGTAGTTTATTCTGTACTTGAAGCTCCAATTTCTCTTCCTTTAGCAAAGGATAGTCTGATACCTCTTTCAGTTTTTCTGTCAACAACTGATTCTGTTTATTTACCAACAGAACCTGGGCCTTCACTGACTCCAAATCCAGCTGCAGATAAAGAACAGTTTAGAAGCTTATGAACTGCTGTACTACTCAACAATTATTTTTATTTCATATTTTATTATTTGTAACATACCTCAACTGCACCAGTTAGAATACAACTTCTTTAAATTCATATTTATAATTACCTCAAGCTCTTTGGTGCGTGATACAGCTTGCTTGAGTTCCTCCTTTTTTGAATTAACAGCAATGGCTTCTTCATGCAAAAGCATAGCTTTCTCTGCAGGGAGGATTACAAATGCTGAATTAAAATTCGTAGAGTATTACAGTAAAAAACTGTACCAGCAGAAAACAGTTTTAAGTTCCTAAGCCCAAAATTCAATTTAATTTAAGACATAAAAATGACTGAATGTCATACACACGCCTTCAAAATTAAATAAATCATGCTGTATGTATAAATGTATACATATGCATATACACATTTAGAATTAAATAAATCAAATTCATATGACTGTGACATATAATTTATTACACATCCCTTAACTTGACAGCCTAACCCTGTTATCTGTTCTGGCTCTCTTCCACAAGCTTCAATTAAACATCTTGTGCACAAAAAAATGCAGAAACTGGCAACTGTTCCAGGGTACAGTACCAGAGTTCAGCTAAAGCCTGAATGAGTTAGTAGGACTTCTGAAGGAAATGGGACACTGAAAAACCAGGAATGCTTTGCAGCCTCTATGCAAAGCAGCAGTTTATGGTTCCCACTGCATTCTGAACAGCAACAAGTTGCTGAACTGTCACCTGTTGTGATGGCTTTTCTGTCCCTTATACCACTGGACACCAGGACTCTTCAGTAACAATAGTGGTTTGGCATATGAGAGTAAAAGCTCTGGAGATAAACAGGTACTTTATTAATCTCAGACAGATGGTTACCTTTATTTTTTTTCTCATCTTCATTAACTTTATTGGTTCTAGCTACGTATTCTTCTTTTAATTCAAGCTGATATCTAGAAACAAAAAGAATTATGTATTCCCAAAGGATGTGTGTGCACACACGCAGAGGCATTTGTGTTAATTCCATTCTTTCCCAAACTAAACTATAATCACACAATTATTTATTGACAAAATTAACTATTGCAGAGCCACCAAAATGGTTGGAAAGGGCCCTGCCAATCATCTCATTCAACCACCTATTCAAAAAGCCAGATTACTGCCACCTGTACAGCAAGGCAGCTGGGGCTCTTCCTAGCCAAGTCTTGGAAACCTTAAACGATGTATATTCCACCACTTCCCTGAATGATCTGTGCCAATGCTGCACTGCTCCCCCAGTAGATTTTTTTCTTATGTCCATCCAGTCTAAATCTCCCAAGGCACAACTTCCAGCCCCTGCCATATGAACTGAGAGGTCACATTTGAGAGTTCAGTAACTATCCTGACAGACTTTACCAAGCTCTTTCCAGTTTCTTCATGACTTTTTTTGAACTGGGGAGCCCAAACCTGGGCATGGTATTCCTAGTATAGCCTTCCCCAGTACCTTTAAAGGGACAGTAAGTTCCCTCAGTCTGCTGGCCATGCTGCTTCTAATCTTACGCATCATACTGCTTGCCTTATTTGCCAGATGTTGATTTGCTGCTGGCTCACAATCAACCTGGCATTCACTCTAACTCATCCACCTCCTCTTCAAAAATTCAGCTCCTCAGTCAACTCCTTTTCCCCATTTATACAACCTCATAGGGCTATTCTGCCCCGAGCACTGAGCTTTGCAGTTTTCCGTGTTAAAATTCCTAAGATTTCCACTGGCACGATTCCCAATCTTGTCAAAGTCTGCCTGAACTGAAATTCTGCCATTTGTTGTGGGAATGATTCCTCTTAATTAAGCCTCATGTTCAAAGCTGAGGATGCCCTGTGCCCACATCCAGATGAAGGTGTTGGACAATAAAGGACCCCAGAAATGGCCCCAGAGGTTCTCTGCACACCCCCAGTCACCAGTCAGACACTGAGCACTGCTCAGGTACATCCCTATTCACAGCTCAGCAGTCATCCAACTGTGCCATTCCACTGTACCAGAATTTACAGGAGCTAAGAAAGCTCAGCATTTCATATGACTGGGACATAACTCGTGGTTTCAGATACAGCCAAATCCACCCTCCTGCATTTCTGCAAACGGTGCAGACCACTCAGATCCTTCTCCCAAATACGGCATTTAATGTTTACTGCAAAAATAAAAAAGATTAATTTGCTAGCAAGCATCACTACTTCTGTACAACAAATAGCCATTCTTTAATATTTTTTATCTATGATTTGGGACAAAAGGACATAGATTTTGTCTTTCTGAGCACCTGCAGCATGCCTTAAAGTATTTTGTATGTTGATAAAATAAGCCAAGCCGTAGTTTATTCCTAAAATGCTTTGCTTCTTCTCATGTACTGAAAGGACTTTGCAATCACTGTTTGTAACTAGTTGTTATAGACTAGATAAAGTAAGATACCAAGGTGAGCCAGTTAGCTGCATTTCACTGTTCTTTAACAAAACCATCAAATGCTGAGGGATTATTTTTACCAAAACCTACTATCAACATGTTTGCTCTTTAATTTAAAGACCTACGAACACAGATACTGCCCACTGGCTTGCAATAAAAAGTAATGATACATCAGTCATTTGGTTTAACTGCCTGAGACAGGTTCATGACATGCCAAGAGCACTTGTCTGCATTGAAGTATCAAGGAACCCTTCAAGTGACCACAGTACTACAAGAAAGTACAATAGCAAAGTTAGGATATACCCACTGCAACACCCCAAAAGAAGTCACAGATGACTGCCACTACCTTAGGACCAGGTTCAAGCAGAAGGCAGCCAATACAAGAGGGAGATCTGTATCAGAGGATCCCTCTTCAAAAATGGGAAGGGGTGAATGTAAGAGCCAGTCTGTCTGTACAATGAACTAGTGTGTCTCTCAGCCCTTTTCCAAGACACATGTAACATCTTTTTAACACTGATTTCTCCTTCATGCCTCTTCTGCATTCATAAAATGGTCAGTTCTTTCAACTGTGCTCAAAGGAATTAACTAATACTGCTTCAGATCCTCTTGTCTAAATATACAAGCTAATATCAGATGTCTTTTCCAGATATCAACATAGAATTTAAACTACAGCAATAATATAACCTATAACCAAATGAGAATTATTTTCTATAGCAAACTTACTACCAAATAGCTAAGCAGGAATGTAAAAGATTCAATCTGACTAAAACAAAAACATAAGTGCACGTTTTCAAAGTCCTTGTTTAGCTATGCTTTTCAAAAGAAATCCTATAAAATTTCTTATTCTGTTTTCATAGGAAATATCATGTATCCTATTAGACACAAAAGAGAAATTTACTTTAAGAGTTCTGTCTTCAGCTTTTGGTCATATGTCTCCTCTATGTTCCTCACAGCAACCTCACGACGCCGAAGTGCATCTTCTATAGCTTTATTTTTCTCCTCCTGAACTTTCTGGGTGCTGAAATATCCAGAAATATACAGACAATGACCAGTTATAAAGTCAAAGCTTTAGTCTGGGGTTTTGTTTCTTTTTTACAACAACATTTACAGACATCAAAGGGTGATGTGCTTGCTTGGAATACTGTAGCAATTTGAAATTATCATCACTCTGTCACTATAGTTCATTAAGAACACAGAGATGTGACACAAACTAAATTGCCCTATTTAAAATTCAGTACCAATCAATTATGCAGCTATTCCAGGTTAACCCTGGCTCAGTTTCCCACATCAGAAACACTTCAGAGGAATGAGTACTAAGCATGGTATTCTATCAGCACCCTCTGCTGGGTTGATAAAAAACCCCAAGTTTTTGTTAGCAGGATACTCTTTTTGCTATGAAAAACAGATGACAAAGTAACAACATCAAGTAGTATTGAAAGTTTGGTCAAAAATGGCTTAGTTACTTTTTTAATTTAACTAAAGAAAACTGACCTTATTAAGGACAAATAATAAAAAAAAAACCAA
>VYZT01061596.1:0-16403 GCA_013400735.1 Pomatostomus ruficeps | reverse complement strand
CAAAACAAAACCCCAGTAATGAAAGACCAGAAGCAGATAATTTTCATCCAAGGATTTAGAGATTTGATGGTAAAACAGATGAACAAGATGGGATGTACAGTCTCTCCCTCAAAACCCATAAGGTGCATGAGAAGTTGAAGGGAGGTGTAGGGATTTATTTAACCACAAATTCTTGAAGGCTCATAAATTATTTAGAGGAGGTATTATTCTTGTTTCCCTTGTTATTATAGTCTTTTCTATGCATCTGCTTTTGATGGTAGCACCAGATGAGAAGGATATTCGATCCCATTTCAGTACCTCTTCTCTTCCATACTTGAGTTATGATGGGAATGACAGTTTAAGTTTTACCAAAATGTGAGTAAAGCACCTAAATGCCATGCTAAGGAACCCGCTACACTCGCCAGAACATCAAATAAAATGCAGTATCCTGTTGGCTTTTTTTCTGCAGCAGCACCCTGTTCACTCACACTGAACTTGTCCACTGGGGCCCCCAGGACTCTTTCCACTGGGTTGCTCCCCAGCTGGGTGGATCCCAGTTCTCCAGCCAATGCATAGACCACTTGTCTAGATTGTCGCACATCAGTTTCTCGAGCCTGAGGCTGTGGGAATCCTGAAAGCCTTGTAAAAATATATGGAAATCCTTGGAGAAATAAAGGTAGGCAATGTCCACTCCTTAGAGAATCTCCAGCTTCTATAGGTCAAATAAAACTAGACAGTTACCTTTAAACTCTGAGGAGCTACCTTGAACAGCTGTCACTCAACTCTGCAACATTAATATTTAAGATACCAGTTTAAAAGAGACAGAGAAAACTCGTATCTTCCTAAACCCAAGATGTGTTTCTCCAAGTTTCCTTTTAACTGTTGTCTTGTAATGAAGAAATTAGAAGTCTGTGAGAACTCGAATCACTGAGATCTCAGATCCTAGTTTCAAGCTCCAAAATGTAAAAAAAAATTAAATGAAAAATGTAAATCTTTAATTTTAATAACTTCTACATCTTAGGTCATTCCCTAGGCCCTTATGTTCCAGAAGCACTTGATATGGTGTGAACATTTACAATGTAAACATACCACCATTCCCTTTACTACATAAATATATAATGTTAGCAGGCAAAAATTGCATAAGCAACATAGGGCAAATATCAGAGCAACACCTACAGAACTGCATTTGTAATGTGCTAACTCCTTGCATACATCATATAAATAGATGGTGCCTTAGTGAAAGTAACCCTGAAAAGGCAGACTATGTGGTTTTGAACTTAATAAGCAGAAGAAACCTGAAATGAGGATTCTCATATCTTAGATGTATCAAATGAGATCCAGAAGATTGTACAAAAGAACAGCTTTGGTAACTCAGCATTAAATTGCAGAGCTTATAAAGCACTCTCCACCATTTTGTTTTGCTGAATATGGGAAACTCCCTGCCTGATAACTGAGATGTTTACATGTTTGCTACTCTGCAGAGTTCTCTCCTAGACAAGAGCAGCTTTCAAGCAACACAAGAATTACACATACACATGCATATATGTATATTATCTGAATATATGTTTCCAATTGGCAGTCTGGAAAGAAATATAACATAATCACATGAGATCTGGGAACCTGAAAAGAAAAGGAGAAATATTAAAAAACCCTAAACAGTGTAATTGAAATGTTTCCCATATTTCTTTCACTTCCTATTAGGATATTTGTGTTTGCTATGTTTTATGAGCATAGGGGCTCCTCATGACTCCTTATACCATGTAAAATCCAGCATAATTTGAAAACTGACTGTGGACTTTATTTTTTATGGCACTAACAACAAAAAGTAACTACAGTTTTGGAAGCATATACATTATAAAATCAACTGTATGCTAAATTTTATATATATATATATATATGTACAGAAAGCTATTCACAGCTCGAGATACTGCAACTGCTGATAAGATGTGATAGTCCTGCTTCTGAGTGTGGTTTGTCTTCATAGAGTTTATGCCCAAGACTCTCTGGATACTGTTACAGTCATGGCTCTTTTTTCAGCTCTGCATGTAGTTAGAATGCATGCACAAATGCCTGTGCAATGCCATGTAGAAATAGACAGGTGAATTCCTTTAACAAACTTTCTGTAATATACTGAAAAATATACATATGGGGGGTGGGGGGCTAGTAGGGAATACATTGAGACACCAGTTGGCCCAGACAGATAACTAAAAATTACAGCCAATGAATATTTTATTTACATACAGATGTTTATTTATTTATTTATTTATTATGGCAGTGTCTACCCCTTCTCTTTTTTTTTTCCCCACTCACAGAGGTTTTAATTCATATTCCTTGAGAAAAATTCTGAGAATCAGTCCTAGCCACTTGTATATTTTAATTTACTCTCAGGGATCTTGTTTCTAGGATGAGAGCTGGGTCTATGCATCCAGGAGGTGACAAAGAGCGGTTATGAAGTTTTCTTCTTTTGAGACATTCTAAAGGCATGTGGACATGATCCTGGGTAGCAGACTCCACGTGGCCCTGTCTGATCAGGAAGGCTGGACCAGGAGGGGCCCTCTCCAGCCTCATCCATCCTATAATTCTTTGGTTACTAAACTTGTCAAAAGTCTTCTATTCTGATTCTGACCTGCTCAATGCCTTTTAAGAAAAGCTGGGGGCATATGAAGATCAGCAGTATTTATTTTTCATATTGTACCACTTTGTATGTGGTAAAAGCACAGATAGCAGCAGGAAATAAACACATGTAAGTATTTAATAAATTAGCAATACCTCAATTTACTTGTCTCAACCAGTCTTGATTTTACCTGTGATGCTCTTTTGTGTTTTTTCTGCTCCTAACTTCTCACTATTTAGAAATACATTTCATTGCAATACTCTTTCACATGCTTATAAGCCTCTGTTATAGTGTCAGAACTCTTCTTTCTTCTTCCCTACACTGCTACTGATAGAAATTAAAATTGGTATGAAACGTGCACAAAACCCAGAGTAGGTACCCCATATAATAGAAGTTGTGATTGAGAATCTTTTTATTATAGTTCATTTATTTGTCAAACTGTGCTGCAGAGAGATTCCAGTCAGAATTATATTGGTAATCGTATTAAAGTTGTAATGTGTAATCCTTGATGATTACTCTTCATTTTCATCATTAGGAAGAATCAGGTAATCACAATTAAGTTTTAATTGTGTTAGAGTGTAGGCAGTGTCAGAGCTACAGAGAGAGAAAGGAAGGACAAGATCTCATTACAAGTACCACTGTGGCTGGAATATGCCCCCAACTCCGGATCATGAGTGGATCAGTATTAAATCATTTTACCTCTATCCTGGACAAATTAAAAGAGTTGCAGGCTCTAGGAGCAGAGCAGAGTGTAGTGCTGCTCACTAACATCCCTTTGCAGGAATCCCTTTCCAGGAATAGTAAATAGCTTAAAGACAGAAAGTAGCTTTATTCACTAAATGGAGACTTTGTGTGTTAATGTGGCATAATAGGTTCAAATCTTCACTGTGGAAATGTAAATCAAGAAATTTAAAAGGAATTTCCTGATCAGATAACAGCATGAAGGCTTGAGGTAGAAAAAATAAGTCTTCTTGCTGCAATACACAGCTCTTTATTATTTAAGCCTCTTCTGAGCATTCTCCACTTCTCTGATTCCCTGATGAATGTAACAGTGAGAGCATCAGATGAAAGTAATTTCTGACAGAGACAGCTTGTATCTAAAAATATTTTACTTCTTGAGTATGATAAGTGACAGAATGAACAATAGGATTACTTGAAAATTGTTTATCGATAGTTCTTTTACAGAGACAGCTTGTATTTATAAATATTTAGCATCCATGTTGAAATATAAACATGAATGGAAAACAAGAGTTGGACACGCAGTTTCTGGCAATAAATTAATTACCTTTATAATCAATTATATGACTGAACTACATTGCATTTTCAATAGACATTAGTTAAATGGGTTTTGAGAAGTGATTTGCTGAATTTGTTAGTGGAAAGCATTTAGTTTATTATTTTAATCTGGATAAATTAACAACAGCTTTTTTTCCACTATGACTCTTTCAAATGTTGAAACGCTTTGATTTCTTTTGAAATGCAAACATATGAATACTTAAGTGAAAGAAATGCTACAAAAGCTAACAGCAAGTTTACAGGATTAATGTAAAATAAACGGGAGACATTTTTCTAGAAATGCTGCCAGCTGTTTTCTCCAAGTGCAGAAATCCACACGAACCTTGCAGCTATTTTGTCCATTTGAACTTCAATGTACACTTCCTTAGGATTCCATGCCAATGAGGAAAACTGGTTATAGTTCCAGTAAGAAGACATGTGGCTGACAAGAAATAAACAAATTCTAAACCAGTGGCATCTGAAGGGGAGGTTCCATGCAGGTTTCAGGAAGCACTGTATGCTTTGGAACTACTGGGAGTCCACCCCTAAGAGACAACTGTTACACAAAACGTGCTATTAAACAGCTCAGTGTTTAGTACTGATTCCTTAACACAATGTATGTGCTCTCCTCAGAAAGAGATGGTTTTTAATTTTTTAAAATTTTTAATGATAAGAGATTTCTGGTTATGTACTCACACAGAATTTTTATGTACATCAAATGTTTGGGAATCTTGGTTGACATTCTGTGACTAAAAAAAGCTAACTTGGTTGACATTCTGTGACTAAAAGCTAACTGAGTGGTCTTTTCTAGATTTTGGATAAATCATCCCATGATCAGAGTAGCAGCAACATTCTACAAATGCACCTAAAGTATTCAATGGTGTTCTGCATGATGCTTAGAAGGAGAGCTGATACAAGTCGCTATGTGAGCTCACATGGCACAACCCATGAGATAAGACCCAGAGGAACTAAAAATATTGAAGGCTTTTTGTTGCTGGACCCAGGAATACTGCTCTCAAACCCAACTGACTCCTCAACAGAATTATTTGGTTGGCTTTTACAGGGTTCAGGATAGTTCACTGATGCTAACAACATGTTATTTGGATATCAAACAGTTTGTGGCACAGATTTCCATTAACAATTAATGAGACACTATAGGTGTTGCCACAGCTTGTTTGCTGTCTCTGTGAATTTCAGAATAATCTAAGAAGGGCTCTGAGTACAATGATATACATGCACAATTTCAAATTAGCATTTACAAGATCCAATTAGATGCTTGAATTATGTCAAAACATGGATGAGGAGAGGTAAGTGTTCACTATTACTATTTTGGTTTCCTGACTGGATAGATGGTAGAAGAAGCTATTCCTATGCTGTATCTGCACCTAGAGTATACGTGCTGAAGCTAAAGCAAAAGAATTCCGTGAGTGTGCAAAAGAATACAAAACCTCTTCCTAGAATAAAAAACCTTCCATTTTTTCTCTGAACACAGATGGCTGCTCTTTTTCAGTGTATTTCAAAGAATCTCTTTTGTACAAAATCACTCAGCTCCAACTGGAAGGAAAGAAGAATCTATTGCCCCTGCACAAGCCAGAGCCAGATATGAGGAGTAGTCTTGGAAATGAATGTTGGGCTGGAGGTGGGTAATAGAGGAATTGAATTCATACAGGAATCCTACAGAAGTTCTTGGGTGAATGAAACGCCTCTTCCTTTTCTCCTCTGAATTGCAGTGAAAGCTTCTTTTTAAAACAGAACAAAAAGAGAAGGAAACATAAGGCTTGCTCAAAATGTGTGACAAAGTAGCAGAAAACTGGATTCAGCTCTCACCTTTTCTTCCATCACAGGGTACAACATGCTTGAATCAACAGGGAAAAGACTAATTTGAAAAGGTGGTCCCAAAGCTCCTATTGTGTTGTCTCAGACTTGAAGAGAACCCTACTCTTTTAAAGCATCAATTATTTAAAGCATTATCTATTTAAATACTAATTGACCTTAAAAGAGAACAGATCCTTGAGTATAACCCATAACTGGAAGTGAATACTGCTAGGATTCAAAGCCTGTGTCAAGAAATACTTAACATATAAAAGCAATGTATGCAATACAAGCCCTGCAGCCTATTTCAACTATTTGTGAAACATTGTCTCACTGCATTGAGTTTGCATGTCAAGGCTTTTGGTAGTGGGAGAACTTCTCCGAGAAGCTGACAAAAGCTTCTCCCATGTTGAACAGATCCAATGCCAGATGGCTCCAAGACAGATCTGCCACTGGCCCAGTCCAAGCACATCAGTGACAGTGGTAGCTCTTCTGGGATAATAGATTTAAGAGAGGGAAAAAAAACCCTGTGCAACAGCAACTGCAGTCAGACAGAGGAGTGCAGAAAATATAAGAAAGACAACCCTGAAAACACCAAGGTCAGTGAATAGAGAGGGGCAGGAACTGCTCCAGGTGCAGGAGCAAAGATTCCCCCGTAGCCCATGGTGCAGACCATGGTGAGGCAGCTGTGCCCCTTCAGCCCATAGAGATCCACAGAGGATCAGAGATCCACCTGCAGTCTGTGAAGGACCCTCTGCTGGAGCAGGTGAATGCCCAGAAGAAGGCTGTGACTTTGTGGCAAACCCATGCTGGAGCAGGATCCTGGCAGGACCTGTGGCACCATGGAGAAAGAAGGCCAGGCTGGAGCAGGTTTTCTGGCAGGACTTGGGACCCCACAGGGGACCCACACCGGAGCAGTTCATGAAGATCTGCAGCCCAGGGAAAGGATTTGCACTGGAGAAGTTGGTGGAGGGCTGTCTCCTGTGGGAGGGACGCCCTCTCTGGAGCAGGGGAAGACTCTGAGGAGTCCTGCCCCTGAGGAGGAAGGAGAAGCAGAGGCAACATGTGGTGAGCTGACAGGAGCCCCCATTCCAGATCCCCCTGAAGTGTTGTGGGGGGAGAAGGTAGAAAAAATTGAGAGTGAAGTTCCTGGGGAGAACTGACCCTGGAAAGGAAGGGGAGTTTTTTAAAGATATGGCTTTATTTCTCATTATCCTACTCTGATTTGATTGGTAATAAACTAGATATTTACACATCTGTTATTGAAAGAAAGGCAGTGGCCAGATGGAAAAAAACAGAAGCCAAACATTCTCCGTGACATGGCAATATTATAAAAGTCTTCCAATACCTAAACACATTCACTAGATTACTTTTTATCACAGATGATTACAACTATGGAAAAAAATCTGTTTTACAGAAGGAAAAGGAGTGGGATTAATGACTTTTTTCCTAGAATATCTGCAGACTTCCTTAGACCATTATTTTTTGATCCTTCCTGCACTTTATATTTGTCCTATGGTGCCCCTTTACATAGTATTATCTTCTTTATCAGTCATTTTGCTATGTTAGAACTTCGAATATGAAAGTTTTACATCTTGTTGAAAGAGAATAATTGTGACTTCAAATAACAAAGGGGTTACTGCAGAGCCAACCCCAGTAAAACTTTTTTTTGACTGGTGAAGAACATTCCCATTTATTGAACCCCTGGAAATAACATTGTTCTCTTATTTAAACATAGCCAAAATACTTTTTTTTTTTCAAACTGAAGAAAACTGAAATTAAGGTCAAGATCCAAACTATTCAATATATACTACAATGAGAAAGTGTCACAGCCGTTTTCTTCATGAGAAGAGGTCACAGGAGTTTCATCTTTGCCTTTATTCCGTCACAATTCTCTTCTGTAATTCCAGGGGCTACCTACCCTTCACACAGCTCATTACACAGCCACTGGCTCCCTGCCAGCCATTAGCAGGCCAAGAAAGTCACAAAAGACTGCTTTGGAAGTGGTGGGCATGGATGCTTTGACCATTGCTACTGTATTTCATCTAAATACCTTAGGATGCTTGAACATTTTAAAAAAAAGACAACCCAAATTTCCAAATTGCCCAAAATTGTCTGTGAGAGAAAATGCTCATCCACCTTCCAAAAAGGTGGCAAAACTGTTTAATAGTCACTGTCCTACAGACAGTCATATATATGCATTGTCCCAGTGAAACAGTCCATTTCAACTGGACTAATAGTAAGTGTAAAAATACATATTGACAGGTTTGAAAAAGCAGCCACTGCTGTTTTGCTACTTGTCCAACCTCTGGATGACATGTAAATGTGTAAAACAGAAGCTCTTTGTCAACATAAAGCATACATGGCTCTCCTCAAAAAAAAAAAGAAAATAAAAAAATTATGAAAAATCTGAACCACAACCAAAGTCAAATAAAATAAACAATGACAAACAAAACACCACAAACCACCACAAACTTATCCCCAAATGACTAGAAAAATCCCGTAAAAATAAAGATCTCTATTAAACCAGCATAGGTTTGTGAACTATTGCAATTGTCTCAGCACTGTAGTTACAGTAATTAATATCTAAAATGTACTGCAAATGGTAATATATTGCGGAAAGAATTAATTTGTTTACAGGATTTAATTAAACAAAATACAATTAAAGCTGAATTTGCTGATTCAGAGAGCCTGAAATGTTTGATTTAATATACTTTGAGATCAATGAGCTGCTGGCCAGGGCTTGGTGCAGACCAGAGAGATCTTGAGAGCACTGACTTCCCGCTTCTCGGGGAAACACCTCGACTGGTCACCTTCAGAGCAGCCACTTATTTACCTCTGAATGCACAGGAGCCCTTTGCCTGACAAGTCTGATTTGGAGACAGTGCTCAGCCAGACTGCCCTAATTGTTCCAGCTCTTTAATTCACAGTGACAGCCCCAGGAGCTGGGAAACAAAGTGCTGTTTGGCTCTCCACAGAAAGGAACACCAAAATCCTAATGCCACAAACTCTGTCTGGAGCCTGGACTGCAATATCTTCTGACTTTGCAGAGTTACCAGTGAGCCTGTGCCTACACTACTAAATAAACCAGGCAAGCTCCACCACAGCTCTGCCATCTGCCCGTCTCACTCTGTTATGAGCATTCTCCCTGGCATGATCTAGGACCAAACCAGCACATGACCGCTGGAACAGCACAGAACACAGGCTCCTCCCAGCACACAGGGGAATAAAATTCCATGATGAAGATGTGTCTGTGTGCATGTGTACATATGCATGAGAAAAAGGGAGCTTGTAGGTATTATTATGGGACTAATTCATTCCAAATACCTTAAGAAAGATCCAGAAACAAGCATCGTGTGTTTTGAAAGGTCCAGATCACACCATGTGGACCAGGGCCAAATAACAGACCTTGTTCCTGTTTTATTCAAAAGTATAGGTGTAGTCTCAAAGTGAGTTCTGTGGTTCAAAAGCATTTGTCACAGCAGGGCTACCTGTGCACTCCTAGAACTGGTATAATAACATTCATAATCCACATAGATTTCACTGATGGTATCTATCAACTGTTATGAAACAGATACAGAATCCAATGTCATCCAGAAATACTTTGTATGGGAGTTATTTTGTTTAAAAAAGACACCAGTAGGTCCCAGGATGACACTCATTGAGAAAAGGAGCCTCAGGCTGGTCCTAGTGGGTCTGAGAAAGGTATTCCCAGAAATTTCTTATGAAAGGAATTTGATATTTTGAAATTTGTTTGTTCTGTTGTTCTGAAAACTGTTCTGAATTTGTTCTGAAGAAACACATTGGACAACAGACTAAGCACACCTACAGACAGTACCTATCATGATTCCAGGTGGGAGTATTATTTTTCCCCTACAAAACTTTCAAGACAAACCATTTAAAACAGATTAAAAGAGACGACTAAACCTGCAGTGGGAAATGTGAGTCACAGAGAGGAAACATTTGCATTTAAAAGAAGCAGGCCGTTTAGTCTTTCCCAATTACGGGCTAAAACAAGCTGACGCCAGCCAGTCCTGAGTTGCAGTGACTATCCTGAGTTCAGTGATGGGGTAACTCAAAAACTGAGTCATCATCTCTTCAAGGTTATCTAGGTCCTCAGAAACTGCATTCAGAATGAAGCACATTAGAGCAGTCCAGAAAGTTGTTTAAGAATTGTGCTGGAAACATTTATGTTTTAGTCTCTGCACTAGACATTCTGTTCCAAGTCATCCAGCTATCACCTGTTTGGTATCTTCAGATTTTAGAAGTTTCATATATCCTTATTCAATTGTTTAAAATGTCCAGGTTAACTGTATATGCATGAAACCAGCACATTAAAGTCTACTGGGTCCAGACTGCAAAAGATTAGCAAGGAAATGAAACCTGAAAAAAGCTTTCCAGCAAAACTCCATCATCTCCCATAGAAGAGATCTTATTTTACATTTTCAAACAAATAATATTTTTTTCCCAAGAAACAAGAGTTTCCTGAAAATTTCAGCTCAGTGAAATGCTGAAAACCCCAGAATTTGGTTTAATTCAAACCCAAATCAAATTTCTACTAAATCAAAAATAAATCCTGATAAATGAGAATTCTCACTTTAGTTAGCTAAACTGAAGCACCAGCACAGAATAACAGAATCATAGAAAGTAGGAAACAGAATTGCATNTTTCCATAGTCATTGATAAATCAAAGTATAATTAAGCTTTGCTTAAAAGTTAATTTTCGTGTAAGGGAATGGGCATTAACATCTCATTATTATCAATGCAGAAAGCTTATAAACATAACATTAAGCCTAATGCTAAAAAAAATTTGCAAGTTTCAATGTTTGAGAAAAAAACAACCCTAACTTGAAGATATCTACAAGAGATGGAGTACTGTGATTAACTCTATTTGTTTCAATAAATGGAGATTATACAGTGACCTTTACTTTAGCTGCCTTGGTTTCTCCATTTTTAATCATTATGCAAGGCTTGGTACGATTTGTTGCTGACACTCTGCTCCTCAGGGGACAATTAGCAGAGAAGTGAATTCACTAGAAAGGCAGCAGATCTTTTCACTTTACTACCTAAAATGACAGGAAAGAGCCCAGTTTTGCTGGACTGTCATAATGCTCATCTATGGCTGGATCTGAGAGAAGCCAGACAATTCAATGCACCACATAATTACATAAATCTGTCTGAATTAAACACTGGTGATAACGAAAGGTAATGATATATAAAATGTGTTCTGTGGTGCTGCAATTAAAAGTTTCACTGCACAATAAAGTAAAAATTTTACTGTTTTCATTCTGTAGGAGTAATGTTAGTCTCTTCACCTTAGCCTGAAACTTAGCTCGTTTTTCTTTTCTTGAAATACTACTAATATGGAGAGTTTGCACAAAGGGATATGTTAAAGATTTTTGTGGTTTTTAGCTTTATGTTTAATTCCTGCCCCCTTATCCCATGCAGGCAAACAGAGACTCACCTCATGTCTATTGCACAGACCTCTGATTGACACATGCTTTGTATACTGTGTTAGCTTCATATGTGTTGTTTACACCTTGCTAGAAGCGCAACTCCAAATCCTGGTGTATGTATACCTTGAAACACAGTCATCATTCCAGTTCCATTAGTGTAACTCTACTTCTACCAGTCTCTATGCACTTCATATGCATTTGCTGTCTCCTACAGACTATGGTGTGGTAAGGTGAACAAAAATCCAAGTAGCTTAGTGTCTCCAAAGAAAATAAGTACATGATTATTTATAAGTAATATGTTATTCCATAGAAAAGGCCAAGAAACAAATCTTCTAAAGAACTCACATCTCTCAGGACTTTAAACGCTTTTCCTGTGCTTGAGATTTGCAGTCCCAGGAACAATTTGGGAAGAAGACAACTAAGCCTTTCTTCTGTCATGTCCTATTCCTGCCAGGAACAATGTATATTTCAGAGATTCTTTTAGAACTATGATTATTAAGAGAATATTTGATCAGGAAGAGAGGCAGATTGTGTAGGATAACACAGACAGCTATAAAGAATGAGTGTGCTGTCCAAGAAAACCCCAAAAAAGAAAACAAACACACCCAAGAAATCAAAGTATGGACTCTAATTTAACATACACTGTCATAGGGAAGACTCTAAAATCCAGTCCCCCCAAAAAGCTTGAGGGTATTTTGGTGATTCAGGTATACTTATCTGCAGTAGAAGGAGAGCAAAAGGAAAATAAACCTGTAACATTTCCAGTTTTCTCTGGAATGAAGGCCTGGTAATTAAGAGTTCCTTAGGTATTTTGGGGGAAACAATTTGCGTGGTGAAAACTTGACATAACTATGAAGCCGCATGGAAATTACTGAATCAGGATATGAAAAAAGAGTTCTAAAGTTCCTAAATAAATGCATTTAAAGATAAATAGAAAGTGTTAAATGTAAAGAAGGATATGTCAACATAGGTCAGTACATTTATAAGAAGGAGAAAGAATTTAAACAATTTTTCAATCAAGGCAGGACTTAATGAGACAGTCTTGTTGCACAATTTTCCTTTAAAATCTTTTTATTGCTACCAGAATAAGCAACCATGATCTGTTATGATTAATTTCTTTACTGGACTTACTTAAAATTTATATTTTGAAGCTTTGTGTATGAGGGTATAAGTGATGCAGTATTAAGTATTAATGCTGAGTCTGAATTAAGGGGATAATTATAATTTTAAAAATATGGGAAACACTCACCTACAGGTATATTTCTTACTAACTGTGTGTTTACCCCCACAGAGATGTGAGACTTTTGCTTCTATTAACAGTAGGATTTCACCTGAGAGACCATATAATTGCTTCAAACATTTTTGACATGAAAATTAACATGAAAATTTTCAAATTCCTAGTGGATGCTGCTGTTGTAAAACACCATACTGTGTGTGGAATTAGAAGACCCATTAAAAAGTACTGCAACAAAATAGATACTGTGCACAGTAGTTGCAAAGACAATATATATTTTCACAGCTCCTTAATATACAAGTCAAGAAATGTCTTAAAATATCCCCCGAGATTTAGTTCTGTGTTTTAGGACTACAAGAACCCATTTATAAATTAACTGAAGACAAAGGAGAGTCTCCTAAAGTAAATGGAAATAGGATTGGTAAATCTGACCTGTCAAAACAAACTCCTCAACATACATCATACACCTGCACATGTTACCCAAACACTATGCAGACCTTCAACATCCATCTAGTATGGTTTCTAAAGTAACAAATTGGAAATTTATGTTCTGCAGCATGGATAATTTTTAAATTAATGTTCGCATATCTAGGCATATTCACCAGTGAGGACCCAATATATTTCCATCTAATAGTCCAACTAGGATAATGACATACAGCTGCAAAGTGTTGTAGCATAATGTATTCTCAATTAAATAGTTGCAAACCCAGAATAGTCACAAATATCTCAGTCTTGCCATACTAAAAATAAAATAGGTATTATTACTGAGGCGTAGGAATCATGTAGTAAGAAATTCTGTTCCACCTTAATCCTAGATGCAGCACACATAATTTGTGTATGACGTAAATTAGGTGAACATATAAAACTTTTAACCACATCACCAATTATGTTAAACAACATTCTAAGGTGAAATGAGTGGATACCTAACACTAACTTCTCCTGATGCCATTGATCCCACTGGAATACATCACATGTAAAGTCCAATATGAGAAAGACGCATATTGATTCATAGTCATAGTAGCAGAAGTTTGGCTGTTTTATTTTGTGTTGGGTTTTTTCTTCAGAAAAATTGAGCGAAATAATTTAATTGATAGCTTATGGATTTTCACATAACTGAGCTCTAAAAGTGTCTTTGTGTAGAAGTAAATATTCAGGGGTATCATAAAACTTACTCTTTTAAAACTTGTTGCCAGGAGTCTCAAGGAAAAACAAGACATCTCTGGTAAAGATAAATACTCACTGCATTGTGTTGTCAAAAATGCATTATGTTAATTATCAAAGTTATATAAAAAATAACATTTGGAGCCCTGGTTTTCTTCTCATTGGTCCTGTCTGGTCTCACTGATGAGAGCTCAGCACTATCACATAGAGTTTAGAGTAGGGCGAAAGGCAGTTTAAGTTCTGAATAGTCTCAGAGCACAGAAGAATTAATGTAGGGCAAGATGATTACAGCTATTAGAACTGAGCATGAACATTTTGGGGAAAAATGACTCATCCATTGCTTCCCTGCACCATATAATTGAGATCCCAGTACAGTTAAGTACAGTTCTTTATTTTCTAATCACCAATTAGTTATTGTTTTCCCTACACAGGTGCAAAACCCCAAGATGGATTCTTCTTCTACTGCCCACTGCTGTCAAAATTCATGCATCTGATTTATTGTTTTAAAGATGCATTCAAATGATAATCATGCTTTTCATCCTCAGCATGGCTAAGTCTAGTTGAGTAAAAAGCCTATGGTTTCATAAATGAGTCAGAAGAAATCAGCCAAATAGTAGCACTTTATTTCAATAACATCACTGATTTCTTCCATAGCCTATTTATAAGGTCAAGTTTTGTTCAAAGAAAAGTAAATTATATATAGTGAAAAAAAATCTCAATTGTTTCAATAATGACAAAAAAGAGTCTGAAATCAAGAATTAATTTAATGGTTTTAATGTAAGTAATATATTCAAAGAGAATGTCCAGTTTTGCATTAAGATAAGAAACAGAGCCTTCAAAATACTCTGTCTAAAAACCATACTTTACAGAGAGCAGAGTTTTCCATCACTCTGCCATCTTGAGACAACCTACATTACAACTAATTAAAGTTCTGCACTGATCAATTTAATTTATAAAACACATTTTTTTTGATTTCCAGACCAATTCATCTCTTTGGTGATAACAATTGAGGGGTTTTTTTGTAAATCAGAGCAAATTAAAACAGTGTTTGCTAGTCACAGTTCTCATAAGGATGCAAATATGTCTTTGCAAATAAACTTTAAATCAGCAAAGGCATTCCAGTGTGAAGAGTTATCTCTAGAAAACATTTATCTACTGTTTTTTAAAGGACAGAATTCCTATCTTACAATTTGCATGAATCAACACAACCATTCAAATCTAATTTGACTGAGCACAACAACATCTTCTGCATATACATTTTAGTAAACATTTCACACTGGACCTTGTTAAATAATACATGCAATTTATAATCCATTGAGAGAGTGCTAACTTACTGTAAGTTTACATAGAAACATTAAATACTTTGCATATGAAAGTAGCAAGCAGGCGTCCTATGATGCAGATGCAATTGCATAGTTTAGAACCAATCTGAATTCAAGCAATTTCACAACTTGTTCTTATTTTGCTGCATAATAATTTCCTTCATCTCAAATATCAGTAATGCAACATTAGACATGCAAAGTATAATGTTCAGACAATGTGTGTGTAAGGGAGCAATGTTCCCTTTCTATATATGTAATATTATTCTCCCTTTTAAAAATCTAGCAACACAAATGCTTTGAAGGGAAATTAGAATGTTTGCTGACACAACATATGCTCATAACTCATTTACAAATTTTTAAAAATTGTTCATTACACATGGTTTGAAGACGCTGCAAATAATTATCTTGAAAAATAAATAAATATTACTACAAAATCATAAACAGCTAAAGAAATAAACTCAATATTCTAGCTATCAATGCTGTTTTATGTATTTATTGCCTATATGTGGAATATTTATTTATATTATTAATTTAAAATATGCTGGCTATTGTGCTATATATAATATTGTATAATAATAATGTATATATGCAATCAAATTAATGTCTGTCTACATGACTTTGATATTTCTCCTTGAAATATCATTGTTTTATTGAATGCAGACATTATCTAAATCTTTTCAGAGGTCTGTGATAATTTCTGATCTACATCATAGCCACAATAATATATTGATGTATATGACAGTTGAAATTCAAAAGTCAGTGGAGACTGAACAGAACAGGCTGTAAGTTCTCTGATAAGAAGAATCTATTGCTTAGAATCCATTGTTTAGTCTCAATATTTTCTGGTTTTGCTTTAGCTGAAATATTTATTTTGTGCTGCTGGAATTGCTGTTTTGTGGGGAAATTCTAGATTCGGAACAACTCTTGCATATGTTTGTGAGATTCCTTTGCCTTATTAGCCTGCTTTTCCTTTTGATCTTTTTTCTGTTTTGTTTTTCTGAATCATTTCCAAAATGCCAGCATACCGAGTATGTGAGAACTCTCAACACTGTTGTAATTACTTTTCTATTCTGGAAGGAATGGAAGGCTTATAGCACCCAACTCATTGCTGATAAATAGACAGGAATTAACCATTATTAACATTATTGTGCACCACGAAATACTGAAATGTAAGTTTGAAATAATTTTAAGGTATTAAAGTATTTGACCCTCCCATGATCAAATCCACTCTACTACTTTTCCAGTACATTCTTTCTCTGTTTCTCTGCAGATACAGTTCATCTCTGGTTTACCAAATTTTCCTGTTGAGATCTCATCTATGCCCAATTCCATTTCAGTGACCTTTTTTATTCCCACCTTATGTCAGACATCCAAATGAGGGAAAGAAAATGAGGTAAAGGTGTCACAGTAAATGCACCAAAGCAAGAGCAAGGCCTCCTGACACATCAATCTTTTTCTCTGCCTGCAGTCCAAAATCAGGTCAGGGGAATGTCCCCCCTTGCTCAAAACAAGTGGTATTCTTCAGGTGTCAGTATTGGGACTGGCACTGT